>BRYE01000014.1:16252074-16254574 GCA_030159115.1 Actinidia arguta var. hypoleuca | reverse complement strand
AAGATCAACTGGTACCTTAAAGAACGCAAATGCCCAGCCAGCCAGCAGACACCTTCTAGTCATTAAAATTCCTGACAAAGCATCATCCTCTAAACCAATCCATTTAGCTAAAGGAGGAGAAAAGGGGAAAAAGAAAGAAATGAGTGCTCTTGTAAAAAATGGAAATCCATCTTCTTTTGCTAAATTTTGTGCGGACATGGGGGATAATTCCCCCAATCCAAACAAAAAATGATCATCTCCTTCTGGAATAATAGAGGCTTGAACATGCCTCTGAAGCAGAGTGGGGTTCTGAAGTACTTGAGAAGAAACAGGGTTGCAATTATGGGGATCTTGGAGACTAAGCTTAATCATCAGACAATGGATTGGTTTTCTAGAAACAAATTCCTTGGATGGAGAATGGCAGACAACTTCAGTCACCACCCCAATGGGAGGATTTTAATTATCTGGAAAGAAGATCTAGTGTAGCTGGACGTTGTTCAAACAACAGATCAGGCAATTCATTGCCTGACCACCAATAAGTCTTCAGATGTCACTTTTTACATAAGTTTTATTTATGCATTCAATACGCCTGTGGGGAGAAGACCTCTATGGCATAACTTGCGCATGTTCAGCTATGCATCTCAGAACCCTTGGATTCTCCTCGGAGATTTTAATAACATTTTGAGTTTTGAGGAAAGAATTAATGGGCAGCCAGTATCTCTGCATGAATCCCGTGAATTCAAGGAGTGTTGCTATAATCTGGGGCTGTTAGATATGAGATCATCAGGAGTTTTTCATACTTGGACGAATAATAAAATCTGGTGCAAATTGGATAGGGCAATGGTTAACAGTACTTGGCTTTGGAGGGGTCTCGCAGCTCAGGCAAAATCTGATCTCCCAGGCTCTCTTTCTGACCATTCTTCCTGCACAGTTACCATCCTAGGGGATAATGACAGGGGGGCCAGCCCTTTCAAATTTTTCAATATGTGGGCAAAGCATGATATGTTCCTGGAGATTGTTAGCACTTCCTGGGGGGAGCACATTAGGGGAACTGCAATGTTCAGGCTTAGTAAAAAGCTTAAATCCCTTAAGGATCCCCTCAAAAGTTTGAACAAGCAGCACTATGCACATATATCTGCCAGAGCTCAGGCAGCCGCAATGGAGCTAGTTGATATGCAGAAATTGCTTCATGATAATCCAGCAGACATTCAGCTTCAAGAAAGAGTATCTGATCTTAGATCTAGAGCGCTTAAGTTGGATGAAGCAGAGGATAGCTACTGCTCCCAATTGGCCAAAGCCAAATATTTAAAGAATTGAGATAGAGGCACCAAATTCTTTCATGGGCTGATCAGAAGTAGGAGAACTAAAAGCAACATTACCTCTATCACTCTTGAGAGTGGGGAAAGATCCCATTCGATTAGCCAAGTCTCTAAGGCCTTTGTGCTCTTTTACAAAGGCCTCTTGGGCACTAAGGGGGACTGGACTGATTTGAATCTTGATATGGTGGCTAGAGGCAGGAAGCTAGATCCAGATCAAGTTCAGGATCTCACGCAGCAGGTTACAGAGGAGGAGACAAAGACGGCTCTTTTCTCCATGGGAGAGGATAAGGCCCCTGGCCCTGATGGTTATACCTCTTGTTTTTTCATGAAAACATGGGACATAGTTGGCAGGGACTTTGTTGAGGCTGTCATGGAGTTCTTTTCTTCAGGCCAAATTTTGAGATAATTAAATCATTCCGTATTAGCCCTGGTTCCTAAATCCAATGAGGCTGACAGAGTTGAAGACTACAGACCTATAGCATGCTGCAATGTCATATACAAAGTAATCTAAAAAATTATTGCATGTAGACTAGCCCCGGCTTTGACTGCTATTATTGATCCTACCCAAGCAGCCTTTATTCAAAATAGGAAGATAATATATAATATTCACCTTCTGCAGGAGCTCTTAAGGAAATATGGTAGGAAAAGGACATCTCCTTGTTGTATGCTGAACGTAGATTTGAGGAAGGCTTTTGACTTTCTGGAATGGGATTTCATTCAAGGAATGCTGGTAGCTTTAAATTTCCCCCCCATCTTCATAGGGTGGATTATGTCATGTGTTACAACCACTTCCTACTCCCTTTCCTTTAATGGGTCCCTTCATGGGTTATTTAAAGGACAACGGGGCCTTAGGCAAGGAGACCCCCTCTCTCCTTACCTGTTTGTGCTTTGCCTAGAGTATCTTTCCAGAAGTTTAGATGAGTTGAAAAACATTCCAGATTTCAACTTTCATCCAAGATGTGGGGGTCTTAAAATTACTCACCTTGCATATGCGGATGATCTTATCCTCCTGTCCAGAGGTGATACCACTTCGATCTCCTTGATAATGGGAAGGCTCAGGCATTTTAAGGACTGCTCAGGCCTAAAAATAAGTTTGTCCAAATCAAGTCTTTACACAACTGGTATCAGTCCAGGCGATCTGGAAGTAATCAAGGGGATTATTGGGTTTTCTCAAGGTGCTTTTCCCTTCAAGTATTTGGGTA
>BRYE01000014.1:16217074-16232074 GCA_030159115.1 Actinidia arguta var. hypoleuca | reverse complement strand
CAAACTTGTTCATCAGTTGGCAAAACAATTTGAGTCCCATATTCTTCCACTGCTCTGTGTGGCAAGAACCCTACAAACTTGTTCACCAGTTGGCCAGCTACATTAACCGTTTGGTAAAGCAATTGATTGATAACTAAAATCCAATTCCATGCAACTACTATTACGGCAAAAACAACCCAAAACGCATAAACAATCCAACTGAGGCCATTTAGAAGCAAGACGGAGATGAGGGAGGCTGGTGAAAGAATTCTCGATATGAGTATCGCACGCTTAAATATGCTTGTGCAATTTCTGCGTTCGATTTCTTCTTCAAATGTCTGCTTGAATGTGACTCCGAAGAAGTAGAAGCATATTACTAGGATGGAAATAGGCATGCTGGCAGGGTGTGTTTCAAATGGAGAGACTTTGCTATGTTGGTAATTGATTTGGATGAGACCAATCAGCAATCCATTCCAGTCCAGGTATGTTGCACGAAATTCCATGGTGCCCCTCCTTGCAACAATTAATTTAAATGGGTTAAGTCCGCTGGTCAAGAAAAATCCCCAAGAAAGAAATTCTTACTTTTCTAACCATGTATGTACATGTATTGGTACCGAGTATGTAGGTATGATAAAAAAAAAAAAGTATGGGTATGAATAGGTACGACCTTAAAAAATATATTTGGAAAACTTATAAAAAAATACAGAGTTTGATCATAGGAATAAATTAATTTTAAAAGTAACAAATCAAGCCATCTAGTTTTAATTCAATAGCAATTGAAATCGTCTGTTAGTTTACATCCGCCTAAGATTAACAGAACTCACTGATTCCTGTCCAAAATGCACTAAAAGCACGCCCTATTAGATTTTTTTTTTCCTTTTTAAAGCTCTAATCAAACCATTATTGTTCTAAAATGGCATATAAATTGTCTTTTTAAATAAATATAAAATTCAAACTCTCAAATTTGTCTTGTTAGTTGATTCGATCAGGGCTTTAAAAAAGGGTGGCACTATACTAAGTTATTTTCGTGCGTTTTGAATGAAAACCAATTAGTTCAGTTAGCCATATGTAGATGGAGATTAACGGATGATTTAATTTGCTATCAAATTAAAACTACAGAGTTCAATTTGTTACAATTGAAATTGAAAGACCTAATTTGTTCACATGATCAAACTCTAATTTTATTTTGTAATTTTTCTCAATAGATAATGGAATGCAGAAAAATTAAAAAAATTTATAATAGCTTAGCTAATTAAAAATTCAAGCTATAAACCAAAGTTCAATAAAAAAATTGGGTACAAAAAGTAATTAATTGTATATATACAGTATGTAGTTAATTATTTTTGCGGAGACCGAAACCGGTAAACCGGAGGTTATATGCTCAACGGCCAACCTCTTCTTCTCTAATCTCCGAACCCATATACATTTTGGGCTTGAAGCTATCGCAGTGAATGAATTCACAACTCTATAGATATAAATAGAAAAAGGACAAAATGAATTTTTATGGATCTTAACCCAATAAGAAAGGGATTGGTTTGATTTGTTTTTTAGCTTACAATTGAGACTGATGGAGACAAGTCTTCCGATCCTCTACATATTCGATAACAAAATTACACATTGAGACGAGTCAGCGGGGCTCCCTATTTTTCAAACAAACGCTTAGGGTATTTGGTACATGAAATGCTTTGAATTGGCGATTACGCTTAGAGGTTACCAAACCCATTTTCTTTAACGGATTCATTCTACCAGCAACTTGCAAACTTATTGAGCAATTGAGAAGATGCATTAACAATTGCTTGTCATAGTCATTGCCTAATGAGTAAAATTCAGTTCTATGCAATTACTATAACGATGAAAATGTCCCAAACGATGTACACAATTCAACTGGACGGATTGTGTATATCTCAGATCGGCGGAGGCCTCGTCATAGCCCTCGGTCCAGACCGCCACATGAGCTGCTTCAAGGCAGTCCTCATGAGCTCCCGCTCCCTCTCCTTCTCCAGGCTCTCAGCTCCTATTCCAGCCTCTAGATCAGTTGGTTACAACTGGTTATGTTATTGATCATATAAAATTTAAATTATATGATCTATAAGTTATATATCCAGTTGTAACCACAATAATAAAACAAAATTACAAATTAATGTTGCCAATAAATGTTATTTTAATTTTTTTTAAAAATCCCAGAATGCCCTTACTAAAAATTAATAGCAGTGAACCCATGCTACGCGTCGTGATTTTGAAAATAAAATTAATTTGATTACATTTGTATGTTTACTAAATATTTCCATGCATATATGACTAATCTAATTTTCATTGTAAATGCGGTAAATGGTTTCATACCATTATATTTGATAGTCCCATTGTGGGTCATATAGTGGCCCGGTAATTTTTATTTAAGATTCATTTTCTTGCTTTTTTAATCCATAGAGTTAAAGGCCACGAAAATGAAAAAAAAAAGTAATAAATAAATAAAAAAGAAATAAAAAATGTCTATTGTTGGGCCAACAATAGTGTTACATGTGTATTTTTAATTATTCAAAAAATCAAGAAGTTAAGAAAAAATCAAGGCGAAGGTCTAGAGAGAAGCTCTCGGTGGCAATTTTCTAGGAGATCCCATTGCCTTCGCCAAGTTGGGGCTCAATTCTTCCATTCTTCCTCTTTCCTCTTCTCTTTCTTCTTCTGAGGGTCCTCACTGCCCTAAGGGACGGAGGTCTTGGATTAAACCTGGTATTCTAGTCGTTCTTCTTTGCAGCTTAGGGCCTACGATTCTGGTTATTGTTCCTCCACTAGCTGGGTTCCTCAGAGCTATGTTGGAAGCTGTCTGATCTTGCAAGCTTATGGCAAAAGGTAAAAATAAGCGCAAAGATGGGGCTTATATTTCTACCTCAAAGCTAGAGGATGACCCAATACTGGCTACGGCTTTAGCAAAACCAGGACAGAACTCTTGTGGTGGAAAAAGAGGATCACTCCCCACTATCTCTTGTAGGCATGTTGAAATAGATGGGAGATCTATTGGAGTAATGTTCTACAATACTGCAACGCCTGATCCATTCTTTGAAGCCGTCTTGGAATCGGTTGATCTGGGGGTCTTGAGAGCTTCCCCTGAGCTGGACAATGATGGGGACATCACAGGAGGACAAGGTTACGAGATTTGCTCCTCAGAGGGACAATGGGAAAATGCCTCACAGACATTGGGAGAGGAGGACTCTCTTAGCTCACAAGGTGTTCGACAGAAGACGAAACTAAGCAGTCCTCAATGTGAATCCCTTGCTGCGGGGGATCAGAGGGATACGGAAGTAACTCATGAGGTAAAGAAAAAGTCTTTTGTTAGTCTCTTTGAAAATAGTAGGTGCCCGTCCTGTGGAAGCAAATTAGAGTACTATAATCTTGATGATGGCCCTATCCAGTTAGGCCATGAAGACACCCAACTTTCCAATTGCCCTTGGGAGAGATGCCTAGTGGGCTACTTTGGGGGGAGATTCCCAGAGAAGCTGGCACTTAGCCAGATTATAGCCTTGTGGAAAATCCATCCCACCATTCAATTCCATGGCAGTGGGTGGATAATTTTCCAATTTGCCTCGATAGAGGACTAGACCAAAGTCCTGGAGAATGGCCCATATATAATTTATGGTAGTCCTTTACTACTGAAGCCAATGGCCAAATACTTCAGCTTCGGAAAAGAGGCAATCGGTACATTTCCAGTTTGGGTTCAATTGAGGAATGTTCCCTTGACTTTATGGAACTCCATGGTCTTTGGAAAAATCTATTCCAAGTTGGGCAGGCCATTACATATGGATAAACTGACAACCTGTAAGGAGAGAATCACTTATGCCAGATGTCTCATAGGGGTTGACATGGATAAGGAGCTTGTGCACTCAGTCATGTTGCACCTTCCATAAGGGGGAGAATATGAGCAAAGGGTCTACTATCAAAACTTGCCTAGGTTTTGCACTCTGTGCAGAAAGGTGGGCCGCAACAAGGAAAGCTGTAAGGTGAAAGCAAATGTTCCTAGCAAGCCAGCAGTAATGCCAAAAGAGGGATGTAAGTTGAATGAATCAGAAGTGGGTAAACAAGCTATGATTATTGGGGATGGAGAGGGTAAGAAGAGTCAGTTGGAATGGGTGATCAAATAGAACACCAAGGGCAACCCTGTAGTTGCTAGTGATTCAACCAATATGGAGATCTCTGATAATCTGGAAGGCAACCCAGCAAATACGGGAGTTGAAGCTATTGTCCTTCCTCCTCTAGAGCCTATTGCAGAGAGTAACCCAGGAAATATGGAGGAGTCTAGCCTTGACCTCCTTCCTTCAGATCCTAATGCAGTGAGTAATCTAGGAAATGTGTGGAGACTGAGCACAGAGATCATCCACCTGAGTCAATTCCAGAGATTTCCCCTGCTATTCCAGCCCAGATGGGAGGTGGAATTTATATTGAGCTGGCTAGTAGAATAGATAGTGAGGAGCTGAGAAGCAAACTGTAGCAGGAAAGGAAAAATCAGAATGGAAGCTCAGTTGGAACCTCAAAGAAAGCAACTGCCCAGCCAGTCAGCAGACACCCCCCAATCATTAAAATTCCAGACAAAGCATCATCCACTAAACCAACCCATTTAGCTAAAGGAGGAGAAAAGGGGAAAAAGAAAGAAAAAAGTGCTCTTGGAAAAAATGGAAACCCATCTTCTTTTGCAAAATTTTGTGCGGACATGAGGGATAATTCCCCCACTCCTAACAAAAAATGATCTCCTTCTAGAATATTAGAGGCTTGAACATGCCTCTAAAGCAGAGTGGGGTTCTGAAGTACTTGAGGAGAAATAGGTTTGCAATTATGGGGATCTTAGAGACTAATCTTAATCATCAAATAGTGGATTGGCTTGCTAGAAACAAATTCCTTGGATGGAGAATGGCAGACAACTTCAGTCACCACCCCAATGGGAGGATTTTAATTGTCTGGAAAGAAGATCTAGTGCAATTGGATGTTGTTCAAACAACAGATCAGGCAATTCATTGCCTGACCACTTGTAAGTCTTCAGCTATCACTTTTTACATTAGTTTTATTTATGCATTCAATACGCCTGTGGGGAGAAGACCTCTATGGCATAACTTGCACAGGTTCAGCTATGCATCTCAGAACCCTTGGATTTTCCTAGGAGATTTTAACAATGTTTTGAGTTCCGAGGAAAGAATTAATGGGCAGCCAGTATCTCTGTATGAAACCCGTGAATTCAAGGCGTGTTGCTATAATCTGGGGTTGTCAAATATGAGATCATCAGGTTTTTTTCATACTTGGACGAATAATAAAATCTGGTGCAAATTGGATAGGGCAATGGTTAACAGTACTTGGCTTCGGAGGGGTCTCTCAACTCAAGAAAAATTTGATCTCCCAGGCTCTCTTTCAGACCATTCTCCTTGCACAGTTACCATCCTAGGGGATAATGACAGGGGGGCCAGCCTATTCAAATTTTTCAACATGTGGGCAAAACATGAAAATTTCCTGGAGATTGTTAACACTTCTTGGGAGGAGCACATTAGGGGAACTGCCATGTTCAGACTTAGTAAAAAGCTTAAATCCCTTAAGGATCCCCTAAAAAGTTTGAACAGGCAATACTATGTGCATATATCTGCCAGAGCACAGGCAGCCGCAGTAGAGCTAGTTGATATGCAGAAATTGCTTCATGATAATCCAATAGACATTCAGCTTCAAGAAAGAGTATCTGATCTTAGAACTAGAGCCCTTAAGCTGGATGAAGCAGAGGCTAGCTACTGCTCCCAGTTGGCCAAAGGCAAATATTTAAAGAATTGCGACAAAGGCACCAAATTCTTTCATGGGCTGATCAGGAGTAGGAGAACTAAAAGCAGCATTACCTCTATCACTCTTGAGAGTGGGGAAAGGTCCAATTTGAATAGCCAAGTCTCTGAGGCCTTTGTACTCTTTTACAAAGGCCTTTTGGGCACTAAAGGAGACTACTCTGGCTTGAATCTTGATATGGTGGCTAGAGGCAGGAAGCTATATCCAGATCAAGTTCAGAATCTCACGCAATAGGTTACAAAGGAGGAGATAAAGATGGTTCTTTTCACCATTGGAGAGGATAAGGCCCCCTGGCCCTGATGGTTATACCTCTTGTTTTTTCATGAAAGCATGGGACATGGTTGGCAGGGAAATTGTTGAGGTTGTCATGTAGTTCTTTTCTTCAGGCCAAATTCTGAGACAATTAAACCATTCAGTCTTATCCCTGATTCCTAAATCCAATGAGGCTGACAGAGTTGAAGACTACAGGCCTATAGCATGCTGCAATGTCATATACAAAGTAATCTAAAAAATTATCGCATGTAGGCTAGCCCCGAATATGATTGCTATTGTTGATCCTGCCCAAGTAGCCTTTATCTGGAATAGGAAGATAGTAGATAATATTTATCTTTTGCAGGAGCTCTTAAGGCAATATGTTAGGAAAAGGACATCTCCTAGATGTATGCTGAATGTAGATTTGAGGAAGGCTTCTGACTCTGTGGAATGGTATTTCATTCAAGGAATGTTGGTAGCTTTAAATTTCCCCCTATCTTCATAGGGTGGATTATGTCATGCGTCACAACCACATCTTACTCCCTTTCCATTAATGGGTCCCTTCATGGCTTCTTTAAAGGACAACGGGGCCTTAGGCAAGGTGACCCCCTATCTCCTTACTTGTTTGTGTTTTCTCTAGAGTATCTTTCTAGAAGTTTAGATAAGGTGAAAAGCTTTCTAGACTTCAACTTTCATCCAAGATGTGGGGGTCTTAAAATTACTCATCTTGCATATGCAGATGATCTTATCCTTCTGTCCAGAGGTGATCCCACTTTGGTCTACTTGATAATGGGAATGCTCAAGCACTTTAGGGACTGCTCAGGCCTAAAAATAAGTTTGTCCAAATCAAGCCTTTAAACAACTGGTATCAGTCCAGGAGATCTGGAAGCAATCGAGGGGGATTACTGGGTTTGCTTAAAGTGTTTTTCCCTTCAAGTATTTGGGCATACCAGTAGCTGCCTCTAGACTCTCCATTGGCCAATTCAGTCCCCTCATTGATAAAATATCAGACTATATCAGTTCATGGGCAGGAGCTTCCCTTTCTTATTCTGACAGAACTAAGCTCATCAAATCTGTGCTTCAAGGAGTAGAATGTTATTGGCTTTCCGTTCTCCCAATTCCTGTTGGGGTTGGAGAGAAAATCACTCAGCTATGCAGAAATTTTCTTTGGAGTGGCAAGGCCACAGTTAACAAGAAACCTTTAGTGGCTTAGAAGGAAGTCACCTTACCAAAGCAAGAAGGGGGCTTGGGTGTAAGGAATTCGAAAGCATGGAATAAAGCCATATTATCCCAAACTCTTTGGGATATACAAGCCAAGAAGGATACCCTCTGGGTTCAGTGGATCCATCAGATCTATATGAGCCACTCTAACTTCTGGGAATACAAAAATAGACATGAGGACTCCCCCCTCTTAAAGCAAATAGTTGCCTTAAGGGATGAGATTATTGAAGTAGAAGGGTCAGTAGAGAATGCCATCCTACGGCTGAACCAGTGGGCTCCGAATGGTCTCCTACAATCAAGATTAGCATATGAATTTTTCAGACCAAAGATTCCAAAAAATGTATGGTCAAAGCTGGTTTGGCACAACTCCATTACCCCCAAGCATTCATTCATATAATGGTTGGGTATAAAGAATCGTCTTCGGACTAAAGACAAGTTACACGATTTTATTGAGGATCTGGCTTGCCCCTTGTGTATGGATGAGAATGAAAACATTGATCATTTATTTTTCCGTTGCAGAGCAGTGAACCAAATTTGGATCTCAATTAAAAAACTGGATAGGCATTTATCGTGCTATGCATACCCGGAAAGCGGTAGTAAAATGGATGATCAAGGAAGCTAGGGGCACAAGCATCCCGGCAAAATTCAAGAAAATTAGCCTGGCATGCACGATATATCATATTTGGGTGGCTAGAAATAAAAGAATTTTTTACGGCAAGGTGGAGCACCCGGAGGCTATTCTTAGGCGTAACCAAATTCATGCTTACAGGAGCATCTTCTCTTTGTTTCCTGACTTTAGACATGAAGTTTTGTAATCTTTAAATTAGAGTCGGGCTGATGTGCCTAGATCTCTTGTTTTGGCTCTTCCCCTTACTCATTGTCTTAAAGCTTGGCTTGGCTTTGCCTGGTCTTTTGTCTTTTATCCTGGGTATGCCCAAAGTATTTTGTACATTCACTTTGAGCAATACAAATTATTTATTGAGCAAAAAAAATAAAGAAAATAAGAGGTACTTTTATTTCTTTCCGTCTTTCATTTTCTCTCCTTCTATTTGCATTCTTTTAAGAATTTATTCTTTTACCATATATTATTCAACAAAAAAATAAAGTTTTAGATTTTAATTTTTTTTTTGTTGTTGGAAAGAAACTCTACTGTCCTAGAATCTGGACTAAGAAAATTTTTCAACATACAAAATAATTTTTTTTTTATAAGAGAAAATTTTACTAACTTTAATAAAGAAGTTATAATGAAATAAAAGGATTAGGATCTAAAACATCATTGTCTAAGAAGTATATTACAACTTGGTTAACACATGTTTACAACCCAACCAATCGACTTTATTTTTCAAAAACAACTAAGAGATCGCATATCTGTATAGTTTGATGATAAATATTAACAGAGCTTTGTATTGTAATCATCTATAATCAAGAATAAACTCTCAATTTCAGTTTCTCTCGCTAGGAATTTCAGTGTGACGTGTATTTTTAATTATTCGAAAAATAAAGAAGTTGAGAAAAATGGGTAATTTGATTAACATATACTAACTTGGAGTTAAAAAAAAACTAGAATGAATTGAGTTGAATATTATTTATATCTTAGAGTTTTGAAAATTAAAAAAATGGGCAGAGATTGAAATAGACCAATAATAACGTGACATGTGTATTGTACTTATATATTTGTTGCTTAATTAAATGAAGAAGAAATTCAATATGCCACTGCCAACATATTAGGACCACTTGCTTGATCTCCTCACCTACCTTCAATTACACTGGTGTTTCTTTTAAAGATTTTATAATAGATGTTTTCCAGAATAGAATAGTGTTTCTCTTACATAATAACGTGACATGTTTATTTAACTTATTTATTTATAAAATAGTTGAAGATAAATTCTAAATTCTTACTGAGTAGATTATCCTAAACAATTTTTTGTGTATTTTCTCAAATTATTCATTATGGATTGTCCAATAATTGTTTATAAAATTATTATATAATTTCAAAAATTAGAGAATTCGGCATGAAGTTTTGGAGCATTTAGTAGTTTCCTCAAAAAAAACACTATTTTCTATAATATATAGCATAGATAGATAGATAGATTATTTTTACAGAGAAAACACCTAGTTAGTGAAATATTTATGGGGTGATTTTTTATTTATTTTTTTGATCGGCAAAAGAGAAAAAAAATTATTAATTAATAAGGATAAAACAATGATACATAAAAAGACGGGCGGGCAAAAAAGTATCAAAACTTACCATTGAACATTCAAACTAAATTGACACCTATAACAAAGTCAAATCATATGCTAAACTTGACCCCAAAACGTAACCCAAAAGAAGCAAACAACGGTTAAGATGGGATTCCTTCTTACTATAAGGATTAAACATTTTTTTTCAAAATTGTTGCTGAATGGATTAGCCATCACCTTCCATTACCCAATATTTGTTTAGGGAATTATTTTATAAGTCTAAAAATCAGAAAGAGATCATTTTGTATAATCAATAATTCTATACTATATACTAAGTAAATGTAGTTTTCAAAAAATATCAAGAAGCCTTCTCATTATTTCTCTCTCCTATGTGGCATTTTCTCAATAAATATTTTTTTTACTCAATTGTTTTTGTAGTCGTTTTACTAAAATAAACCATAGATTAAAGTTTTCTTTATAAAAAAACTTCTCTAGAGAAAGTAATGCCAAATAAAAAGAATAAAAGATAGAAAGAAAGAAAATTCCCAGATTAGTACAAAATTAAAGTTTTCTAACAAAAAGGAAGGAAAATTAATATCAAATAAATTTTTTTTAAAAAATAATTTAACAGTTAAAAATATAAAAGTCATAATAAAAAAAATTTAAGCAATATTTTCAATAATTTTGGTATTTTTAATTATAATAAATTTTAAAAATTAAATTTCAAAATGTATAAAGAATAAAATAAAACAACTAACCAGAAGATAAATAAAAATAAAAAAGTAACTTAAGCATATTATTTATCTTAAGCTTAATCATAAAATTTTAAAAAGCAAACCAAAGTATATATTGATATTAAAATTGATAAAAATAATTAAATAAATATTTTTAAATATCGTAATCACTAATCCGCGCATAGCACAAGATCAACGCTTGTATATAATATAGATTTGGTTCAATTTCATGAACTATTTTATAGCGGTTAAAAGAAATTAGGCATCATTTGTGGTTGTTTTTCGAATTTTCTTATATTTAATTACTGGGCAAATTGATGATTTTTCATCAGAATTTGGTTAATAGAGAATCACATAGGAAGTACGAATATAAGAGGGGTACTTTTTATTTCTTTTCGTCTGTGCAAACGATTTTCATTTTTTTCTCCTTCTGTTTGCATTCTTTTAAGAATTTCTTTTTTAACCATATATTATTCAACAAAATCATCTAAGTTTTATATTTTAGTTTTTTTTTTTAAGAGAAACTCTACGGTTTTAGAATTTGGACTAAAAAAAATTTTCAACATACAAAATAAATATTTTTTTTATAAGAGAAAACTTTATTAACTTGAGTAAAAAATTTACAATGAGATAAAAGGATTAGGATCTGAGACATCATTTATTCCAACTAGACCAATCAACTTTATTTTTCAAAAACAACTTAGAGATCGCATATGTGTATAGTTTGATGATAAATACTAAAAAACAGAGTATAGAGTCCAGGAATTAGACACTTTGAGTTTGAGTCCCATTTTCTTCCTCTGCTCTGTGTGGCGAGTACCTTGCAACAAACTTGTTCACCAGTTGGCTAGCCGCATTAACCGTTCCGTAAAGTCATTGATTGATAACTAAAATCCAATTCCATATCACTACTATTACGAAAAAAACAGCCCAAGCCGCATAGATAATCCAACCGAGGCCATTTGGAAGCAAGACGGAAATGAGGGAAGCTGGTGAAAGAATTCCCGATACGAGAATTGCACGTTAAATGCGCTTGTGCAATTTCTGCGTTCGATTTCTTCTTCAAATGTCTGCTTGAATGTGACTCCGAAGAAGTAGAAGCATATTGCTAGGATGGAAATAGGCATGCTGGCAGGGTGTGTTTCAAGTGGAGAGACCTTGCTATTTTGGTAATTGATTTGGATGAGACCAATCAGCAATCCATGCCAGCCCAGGTATATATAAAGCATGAAATGCCATGGATGAAGCCCGTTTCAGCTTGCCCCTCCTTGCAACAATTAATTTAAATGAGTCCCCAAGAAAGAAATTCTTACTTCTCTAACCATGTGATACCCGATACGTCAGTACGGTAAAATAAAAATAAAATACAGGTATGATTGGGATACGTTCCTAAAAAATATATTTGAAAAATTTATAAAAAAAATCATAGTTTGATCACGAAAACAAATTAATACTCATAATATAGAAGCAACTTTGTTTTGAACAATTTTTATATTATAAATTTGAATAACTTTGTATATTGTAAATAATAGATTACAATTATTTATGAAGATCCCTCCTAACAAACAGAAGCTGGGTGAGTTTTCTCGAGTGAAGGAGGACCATCATATCTAAGGTGAGGACTCCAAGAGGCTCCAGTAATACTTCAAACTCAGAACAACCAATAACATCAGAACTTGAATTGGCATCCATGAAAATGAAGAGCATATTGCTTTTTTCCCTTAAATTAACATTCCATTTTCAATTGATTTTGTCTTTACCATTAGAGGGTAAACCAATTGCTAGCTACTTGACACTCTTCTTCAACCTTTTATATGAGGTTGCACACAATTAAAAAAAAAATACATTACATTCGTAATATAAGTTATCGTTGCCACGTAGTACCACAATTCAATTATAAACCGTCATGTTTGCATAAATAAAAACATATGACCTAACAATAAAATAGTAATGAATTGTATATATCCAGTATGTAGTTTTACCTTAGGTTATCTGCTACTCTAGGGCTAACCTCTCCATCTCTGATCTCCGAATCCATATACAATTTGGGCTTCAGCTTGGTCGGCTCTTGATTTTGCTACTGCAATGGCAGTGAATTTATAATATGAGAGGCCAATAACCGTGTACCATTGGTAGTTACCTATTGTTGGTTCATTTGGTTCATCATAGAAACAACCGTGTACCATTGGCAGCATTGGTGGTTCCTCGTAGAAGCATATGTGGAATTGTTACCTCCATGTGACTCATAGAAGTCTACAGGTGTCTTTTTGAAAGTTTTTTCTTAATAAAAAAGATAAAAGGGTTAGTTTGATTTTGTGTGGTTTCTAGCAAATGAATCCATTAATTTTTTTTTTCAGAAATGACCCAAGTGCAAGTCAGTGATATCTAAGGGCATGGGCACTTTGGTCATTTATATAAAAAAGTTTTCACATCATCCAATCGATATTGACGATATCAAGAATCTTAACAATAGTTTCAAAAGTAAAAGTAGTCAATAATATTTTAGAAAAATCTTGTTCACATGTACCATTATTTTCTATCTTTTATATTTATGTTCACATTCTATATTGTACTTGTGCTTTTGTAATTTTTTTCGTACTAAAATTAAAATAAAATGGTTTCTCCTGAGATTTCTTATAAATAGAAAATTCTCTTTTGTGATTTCTGAATTGAATTGGCATTCACGAAATTGAAGAGCAGATTGCTTTTTGCCCTTAAATTAACAATCCATTTTTCATTGATTTTGTTTTTACCATTCGAGGGTGAACCAATTGCTAGCTACTTGACACTCTTCTTCAACCTTTATATGAGGTTGCACGCAATAAAAAAAAAACGTTACAGTAGTGATACATGTCATTGTTGCCATGTAGTATCACAATCTAATTATAAACCGTCATGTTTGCATAAATAAAAACAGATGGCCTAAAAATAAAATAGTAATGAATTGTATATATACAGTATGTAGTTACCTATTTTTGCTAAGACCGAGACCAATAGACCAGCAGTTATCGGCTAACCTCCCCATCTCTATTATCCGATCCAATATACATTTTGGGCTGGAAGCTATGGCGGTGAATGATGAATGGCTCTATAAATAGAAAAAAGGGAAGGCATGGTTGCCAACTTGCTTGACCGGTTTGAGTTTTTTCGTTGACTAATCGTAGCTTTTGAATTTAGTATTACGACAAGAAGCGAATGGAATGGAAAGGTTGTATGACTCTTTTTAACGTTGTATTACGACAAGAAGGGAATGTAATGGAAAGGTTGTATGACTCTTTTTAACGTTGTATTACGACAAGAAGGAAATGTAATGGAAAGATTGTATGACTCTTTTTAACGTTGTGTTACGACAAGAAAGGGAGGGAAAGGTTGTATGACTTCTTTTAACTAGAATGAATTGAGTTGAATATTATTTATATCTTAGAGTCTTGAAAACTAAAAAATGGGTAGAGATTGAGATAGACCAATAATAACGTGACATATGTATTTTACTTATTTATTTGTAAAATAGTTGAAGATAAATTCTAAATTCTGACTAAGTAGATTATACTAAACAATTTTTTATGTATTTTCTCAAACTATTCATAATGGATTATCCAATAATTGTTTATAAAATTATTATATAATTTAAAAAATTAGTGAATTCAGCATGAAGTTTTGGAGCATTTAGAAGGCTCCTCAAAAAAACACTATTTTCTATAATATATGGTATAGATAGATAGATTATTTTTAGACAGAAAGTGTATATTGAACATTCCAACTAAATTGACACCTATAACATAGTCAAATCATGTGCTAAACCCGACCCCAAATATAAAGTTTTCTTTTAAAAAAAACTGCTCTTGAGAAAGTAATGCCAAATAAAAAGAATAAAAGATAGATAGAAATAAAATTCCCAGATTAGTACAAAATTAAAGTTTTCTAAAAAACAAAACAGTGAAAAGTAATATCAAATAAATTTAAAAAAAAATAATTTAATAGTTAAAAATATGAAACGCATTATAAAAAAAATTAAGCAATATTTTTAATATTTTTTGTATTTTTAATTATAAGAAATTTTAAAAATTAGATTTCAAAATGTATAAAGAATTAAAATAAAACAATTAATCAAAAGATAAATAAAAATAAAAAGGCAACTTAAGCATATTATTTATCTTAAGCTTAATCATAAAATTTTAAAAAGCAAACCGAAGTATACATTTATATTCAAATTGATAAAATAATTTAAAAAATATTTTTAAATATTGTAATCACTAATCCGTGCATAGCACGAGAATAACGCTTATATATAATATAGTTGTGGTTCAATTTCATGCATTATTTTATAGCGGTTAAAAGAAATTAGGCATCATTTGTGGTTGTTTTTTGAATTTTCTTATATTTAATTACTGGGCAAATTGACGAATTTTTCATCAGAATTTGGTTATTAGAGAATCACTAGGAAGTGTACCAAAATAAGAGAGGTACTTTTGATTTATTTTCGTCTTTGCAAAGGATTTTCATTTTTTTGGGGCTTCTGTTTGCATTCTTTTAAGAATTTTTTTAACCATATATTATTCAACAAAATCATCTAAGTTTTAGATTTTAATTTTAATTTTTTAGAATTAAAATTAAAATTTTTGGACTTAAAATTTTTTGGACTTAAAATTTTTTCCAACGTACAATATAAATATTTGTTTTATAAGAGAAAATTTATTAACTTGAGTACAAAACAATGAGATAAAAGAATTAGGATATAAGACATCATTGTCTAAGAAGTATATTCCAGCCAGACCAATTGACTTTATTTTTCAAAAACAACTTAGAGATCGCAGATGTGTATAGTTTGATG
>BRYE01000014.1:16189574-16194574 GCA_030159115.1 Actinidia arguta var. hypoleuca | reverse complement strand
TCAGATAGTGAATTGGTTTGCTAGAAACAAATTCCTTGGATGGAGAATGGCAGACAACTTCAGTCACCACCCCAATGGGAGGATTTTAATTGTCTGGAAAGAAGATCTAGTGCAGCTGGACGTTGTTCAAACAACAGATCAGACAATTCATTGCCTGACCTCCTGTAAGTCTTCAGCTGTCACTTTTTACATTAGTTTTATTTATGCATTCAATACACCTGTGTGGAGAAGACCTCTATGGCATAACTTGCGCAGGTTGAGCTATGCATCTCAGAACCCTTGGATTCTCTTAGGAGATTTTAACAATGTTTTGAGTTCTGAGGAAAGAATTAAAGGGCAGCCAGTATCTCTGTATGAAACCCGTGAATTCAAGTAGTGTTGCTATGATCTGGGGTTGTCAAATATGAGATCATCAGGGTTTTTTCATACCTGGACGAATAATAAAATCTGATGCAAATTGGATAGGGCAATGGTTAACAATACTTGGCTTCGGAGGGGTCTCTCAACTCGGGAAAAATTTGATCTCCCAGGCTCTCTTTCAGACCATTCTCCTTGCACAGTTACCATCCTAGGGGATAATGACAGGGGGGCCATCCCATTCAAAATTTTCAACATGTGGGCAAAACATGAAAATTTCCTGGAGATTGTTAACACTTCTTGGGGGGAGCACATTAGGGGAATTGCCATGTTCAGATTTAGTAAAAAGCTTAAATCCCTTAAGGATCCCCTAAAAAGTTTGAACAGGCAATACTATGCGCATATATCTTCCAGAGCTCAGGCAGCCGCAGTGGAGCTAGTTGATATGCATAAATTGCTTCATGATAATCCAACAGACATTCAGCTTCAAGAAAGAGTATCTGGTCTTACAACCAGAGCCCTTAAGCTGGCTGAAGCAGAGGCTAGCTACTGCTCCCAGTTGGCCAAAGCCAAATATTTAAAGAATTGCGACAAAGGCACCAAATTCTTTCATGGGCTGATCAGAAGTAGGAGAACTAAAAGCAGCATTACCTCAATCACTCTTGAGAGTGGGGAAAGGTCCAATTTGAATAGCCAAGTCTTTGAGGCCTTTGTGCTCTTTTACAAAGGCCTTTTGGGCACTAAAGGGAACTGCTCTGGTTTGAATCTTGATATGGTGGCTAGAGGCAATAAGCTAGATCCAGATCAAGTTCAGAATCTCACGCAACAGGTTACAGAGGAGGAGATAAAGACGATTCTTTTCACCATTGGAGAGGATAAGGTCCATTGGCCTTGATGGTTATACCTCTTGTTTTTTCATGAAAGCATGGACATAGTTGGCAGGGACTTTGTTGAGGCTATCAGGGAGTTCTTTTCTTCAGGCCAAATTCTGAGACAATTAAACCATTCAGTCTTAGCCCTGATTCCTAAATCCAATGAGGCTGACAGAGTTGAAGACTACAGGCCTATAGCATGCTGCAATGTCATATACAAATTAATCTAAAAAATTATCGCATGTAGGCTAGCCCCGGATATGATTGCTATTGTTGATCTTGTCCAAGCAGCCTTTATCCGGAATAGGAAGATAGTAGATAATATTTATCTTCTGCAGGAGCTCTTAAGGCAATATGTTAGGAAAATGACATCTCCTAGATGTACTCTGAATGTAGATTTGAGGAAGGCTTTTGACTCTGTGGAATGGTATTTCATTCGAGGAATGTTGATAGCTTTAAATTTCCTCCTATCTTCATAGGGTGGATTATGTCATGCGTCACAACCACATCTTACTCCCTTTCCATTAATGGGTCCCTTCATGGCTTCTTTAAAGGACAACGGGGCCTTAGGCATGGTGACCCCCTATCTCCTTACTTGTTTGTGTTTTCTCTAGAGTATCTTTCCAGAAGTTAGGTGAAAAGCATTCTAGACTTCAACTTTCATCCAAGATGTGGGGGTCTTAAAATTACTCATCTTGCATATGCAGATGATCTTATCCTTCTATCCAGAGGTGATCCCACTTTGGTCTCCTTGATAATGGGAATGCTCAAGCACTTTGGGGACTACTTAGGCCTAAAAATAAGTTTGTCCAAATCAAGCCTTTACACAGCTAGTATCAGTCCAGGAGATCTGGAACAATCAAGGGGATTACTGGGTTTGCTCAAGGTGTTTCTCCCTTCAAGCATTTGGGCATACCAGTGGCTGCCTCTAGACTCTCCATTGGCCAATTCAGTCCCCTCATTGATAAAATATCAGACTATATCAGTTCATGGGCAAGGGCCTCCCTTTCTTATGCTGACAGAACTAAGCTCATCAAATTTGTGCTGCAAGGAGTAGAATGTTATTGGCTTTCCATTCCCCCAATTCCTGTTGAGGTTAGAGAGAAAATCACTCAGCTATGCAGAAATTTTCTTTGGAGTGGCAAGGTCACAGTTAACAAGAAGCCTTTAGTGGCTTGGAAGGAAGTCACCCTACCAAAGCAAGAAAGGGCTTGGGTATAAGGAATTCAAAAGCATAGAATAAAGCCTTATTATCCCAAACTCTTTGGGATATACAAGCCAAGAAGGATACCTTCTGGGTTCAGTGGATCCATCAGATCTATATGAGCCACTCTGACTTCTGGGAATACAAAAATAGACATGAGGACTCCCCCCCTCTTAAAGCAAATAGTTGCCTTAAGGGATGAGATTATTGAAGCAGAAGGGTCAGTAGAGAATGCCATCCTACGGCTGAACCAGTGGGCTCCAAATGGTCTCCTACAATCAAGATTAACATATGAATTTTTTAGACCAAAGATTCCAAAAAATGTATGGTCAAAGCTGGTTTGACACAACTCCATTGCCCCCAAGCATTCATTCATATAATGGTTGGGTATAAAGGATCGTCTTCGGCCTAGAGACAAGTTGCACGATTTTATTGAAGATCTGGCTTGCCCCTTGTGTATGGATGAGAATGAAAACATTGATCATTTATTTTTCCGCTGCAGAGCAGTGAACCAAATTTGGATCTCAATTAAAAATTGGATGGGAATTTCTCATGCTATGCATACCTTGAAAGCGGTAGTAAAATGGATGATCGAGGAAGCTAGGGGCACAGACATCCTGGCAAAATTCAAGAAAATTAGCTTGGCATACACGATATATCATATTTGGGTGGCTAGAAATAAAAGAATTTTTTACGGCAAGGTGGAGCATTCAGAGGCTATTCTTAGGCGTATCCAAATTCGTGCTTACAGGAGCATCTTCTCTTTGTTTCCTGACTTTAGACATGAAGTTTTGTAATCTTTAGATTAGAGTCAGGCTGGCGTGTCTAGATCTCTTGTTTTGGCTCTTCCCCTTGCTCATTGTCTTAAAGCTTGGTTTGGCTTGGCTTGGCCTTTTGTCTTTTATCCTGGGTATGCTCAAAGTACTTTGTACATTCACTTTGAGCAATACAAATTATTTACTGAGCAAAAAAAATAAAAAAATAAGAGGTACTTTTATTTCTTTTCGTCTTTCATTTTCTCTCCATTATTTTAAGAATTTATTCTTTTACCATATTATTCAAAAAAAAAAATCAACTAAGTTTTAGATTTTATTTTTTTTTATTGAAAAAAAACTCTACGGTCTCAGAATTTGGACTAAGAAAATTTTACAACATACAAAATAATTTTTTTTATAAGAGAAAATTTTACTAACTTGAATAAAGAAGTTATAATTAAATAAAAGGATTAGGATCTAAAACATCATTGTCTAAGAAGTATATTACAACTTGGTTGACACATGTATACAACCCAACCAATCGACTTTATTTTTCAAAAACAACAAAGAGATCGCATAACTGTATAGTTTGATGATAAATATTAATAGAGCTTTGTATTGTAATAATCTATAATCAAGAATAAACTCTCAATTTCAGTTTCTCTCGCTAGAAATTTCAGTGTGACAAGTGTATTTTTAATTATTCAAAAAATCAAGAAGTTGAGAAAAATGGGTAATTTGATTAACATATACTAACTTGGAGTTAAAAAAAAACTAGAATGAATTGAGTTCAATATTATTTATATCTTAGAGTTTTGAAAATTAAAAAAATGGGTAGAGATTGAGATAGACCAATAATAACGTGACATGTATATTTTACTTATATATTTGTTGCTTAATTAAATGAAGAAGAAATTCAATATGCCACTACCACCATATTAGGACCACTTGCTTCATCTCCTCACCTACCTTCAATTACACTGGTGTTTCTTTTAAAGATTTTATAATAGATGTTTTTCAGAATGAAATAGTGTTTCTCTTAAATAATAACATGACATGTTGATTTAATTTATTTATTTGTAAAATAGTTGAAGATAAATTCTAAATTCTTACTGAGAAGATTATCCTAAACAAAGTTTTGTGTATTTTCTCAAATTATTCATTATGGATTGTCTAATAGTTGTTTAGAAAATTATTATATAATTTAAAAAATTAGAGAATTCGGCATGAAGTTTTGGAGCATTTAGTAGTTTCCTCCAAAAAAAAAACACTATTTTCTATAATATATAGTATAGATAGATAGATTATTTTTAAAGAGAAAACACCTAGCTAGTAAAACATTTATGGGGTGATTTTTTATTTATTTTTTTGATCGGCAAAAGAGAAAAAAAATTATTAATTAATAAGGATAAAACAATGATACATGAAAAGACGGGAGGGCCAAAAAGTATCAAAGCTTACCATTGAACATTCAAACTTGTTACTCCGTCTGGCAAACCGAGAGGGGGTAAATTGGTTTGCAACTAAATTGCCTAATTAAAATTATTATAATTAAATCTCCTAAATCAATTACTCCTTAATTGAATACTTGTAATGATAAATATGATAAGAATATAAGCAAGTATATAATACAATGCAAAAACTTAAAGGAGTTTAAAGGATAGAAAGTGCAAAAGCTTAAAGGAGTTCAATTGAGGCATAGAGAAATGAATCTATCATCCGTGCATGATCAAAGTTTACAAATTTCGGTTGTGGACACTTGAAATTCTGGTCGACCGAATTCTAAATTCAGTCGTTACTTCAGTGATTTTC
>BRYE01000014.1:16167074-16182074 GCA_030159115.1 Actinidia arguta var. hypoleuca | reverse complement strand
TAACACAAGATCAACGCTTGTATATAATATAGATTTGGTTCAATTTCATGAACTATTTTATAGCGGTTAAAAGAAATTAGGCATCATTTGTGGTTGTTTTTCGAATTTTCTTATATTTAATTACTGGGCAAATTGATGACTTTTCATCAGAATTTGGTTAATAGAAAATCACATAGGAAGTACGAATATAAGAGGGGTACTTTTTATTTCTTTTCGTCTGTGCAAACGATTTTCATTTTTTTCTACTTCTGTTTGCATTCTTTTAATAATTTCTTTTTTAACCATATATTATTCAACAAAATCATCTAAGTTTTATATTTTAGTTTTTTTTGTTTAAGAGAAACTCTACGGTTTTAGAATTTGGACTAAACAAAATTTTCAACATACAAAATAAATATTTATTTTATAAGAGAAAATTTTATTAACTTGAGTAAAAAATTTACAATGAGATAAAAGGATTAGGATCAAAGACATCATTTATTCCAACCAGACCAATCGACTTTATTTTTCAAAAACAACTTAGAGATCACAGATGTGTATAGTTTGATGATAAATATTAAAAAACAGAGTATAGAGTTCAAGAACTAGACACTTCGAGTTTGAGTCCCATTTTCTTCCTCTGCTCTGTGTGGCGAGTACCTTGTAACAAACTTGTTCACCAGTCGGCCAACCGCATTAACCGTTCCGTAAAGCCATTGATTGATAACTAAAATCCAATTTCATGCCACTACAATTACGGAAAAAACAGCCCAAACTGCATAGACAATCCAACTGAGGCCATTTGGAAGCAAGACGGAGATGAGGGAGGCTGGTGAAAGAATTCCCGATACGAGAATCGCATGCTTAAATGAGCTTGTGCAATTTCTGCGTTCGATTTCTTCTTCAAATGTCTGCTTGAATGTGACTCAGAAGAAGTAGAAGCATATTGCTAGGATGGAAATAGGCATGCTGGCAGGGTGTTTTCAAGTGGAGAGACCTTGCTATTTTGGTAATTGATTTGGATGAGACCAATCAGCAATCCATACCAGCCTAGGTATAAAGGATGAAATGCCATGGATGAAGCCAGTTTCAGCTTGCCCCTCCTTGCAACAATTAATTTAAATGAGTTAAAGTTCACCGGTCAAGAGAAATCCCCAAGAAAGAAATTCTTACTTCTCTAACCATGTGATACCCGGTACGTTAGTACAGTAAAATAAAAATAAAATACAGGTATGATTGGGATAGTTCCTAAAAAATATATTTGAAAAATTTATAAAAAAAATCAGAGTTTGGTCACGAAAACAAATTAATTTATACCCCTACTCATAATATAGAAGCAACTTTGTTTTGAACAATTTTTATATTATAAATTTGAATAACTTTGTTTATTGTAAATAATAGATTACAATTATTTATGAAGATCCCTCCTAACAAACAGAAGCTCTACCAGCCAAATACCTATTGCAAAGAGATTCGCTACTTTTGATTGGCGGGGATGTGGGCCAACCTCGTCAGGATTGCTTGTTTTGCAATGAAGCCCTCTTCTAAATTTTAGGTCTAGTTTGGGAGTGAAATATTATTTTTTTTTTGGAACTATTTTTGGTTTTATGGAACTTGTTTTAGTTTATCATTTTTTTCTTAATTCATCTAATCAGGACGGATTGAATTATACACAATGAATATAACTTTGAATTACTTTTATGTTTCTATAATTTCTTACCACCCGTCTATTTGTACAGCGTACGAATGAACTTAATTTTAAACATTATTATGTATAGCACGGGGTAAAATACTAATCCATACTGGTAGCAAAAGACTAGGTCGGAGAAGTAACAGCAAATACACTATACTTGAGCAATATCAGTGTTAGGGCATTCGATATTCATATATAGCTGGGTGAGTTTTCTTGAGTGAAGGAGGACCGTCGTACCTAAGGTGAGGACTCCGAGAGGCTCCAGTAATACTTAAAACTCAGAACAACCAATAACATCAAAACTTGAATTGGCATCCATGAAAATGAAGAGCATATTGCTTTTTTCCCTTAAATTAACATTCCATTTTCCATTGATTTTGTCTTTACCATTAGAGGGTAAACCAATTGCTAGCTACTTGACACTCTTCTTCAACCTTTTATATGAGGTTGCACACAATTAAAAAAAAAATACATTACATTCGTAATATAAGTTATCGTTGCCACGTAGTACCACAATTCAATTATAAACCGTCATGTTTGCATAAATAAAAACATATGACCTAACAATAAAATAGTAATGAATTGTATATATCCAGTACGTAGTTACCTTAGGTTATCTGCTACTCTAGGGCTAACCTCTCCATCTCTGATCTCCGAATCCATATACAATTTGGGCTTCAGCTTGGTCGGTTCTTGATTTTGCTACTGCAATGGCAGTGAATTTATAATATGTGAGGCCAATAACCGTGTACCATTGGTAGTTACCTATTGTTGGTTCATTTGGTTCATCATAGAAACAACCGTGTACCATTGGCAGCATTGGTGGTTCCTCGTAGAAGCGCATGTGGAATTGTTACCTCCATGTGACTCATAGAAGTCTACAGGTGTCTTTTTGAAAGTTTTTTCTTAATAAAAAAGATAAAAGGGTTAGTTTGATTTTGTGTGTTTCTAGCAAATGAAGCCGTTAATTTTTTTTCTTCAGAAATGACCCAAGTGCAAGTCAGTGATATCTAAGGGCATGGGCACTTTGGTCATTTATATAAAAAAGTTTTAACATCATCCAATCGAAATTGACGACATAAAGAATCTTAACAATAGTTTTAAAAGTAAAAGTAGTTAGTAATATTTTAGAAAAATCTTCTTCACAGGTCCTAATATTTTCTATCTTTTATATTTATGTTCACATTCCATGTTGTACTTGTGCTTTTGCAATTTTTTTCATACTAAAATTAAAATAAAATGGTAAATTTTACTTATTTCTCCTGCGATTTCTTATAAATAGAAAATTCTCTTTTGTGATTTCTAAAATATTACTTATCTCCCTTACTTGTAAAACTATAATCAAGGTTCTCGTGTCATCAATTGGATGAATAGAATTATTTTTTTAACATAAATGACCTTGAGGATAGAATGAATAAATAGTAAATCAATAGTATTCTAATAAAATAGAATTAAAATAGAGATGTTGATAGAGTTAGTGTTTAAAAAGTGACTACTAAAAATAGAATTGGCGGTTTTTGAGTATACTCTTATGAGCATCCGCATCAAGTTTACCAAATTATTTTTTTGGCTACTTTATATAACAAAATCTCTAAAATGGTCCGCATCAACATAACTAAAATAGCCTACACATTTAGTTTTGTTACGTTGTTTAGTCAAAAATGACTAGCACTATTGATAGGCTCGTTTAGTTTTGTTACATTGTTTAGTAAAAAGTGACTAGCTCATAACCGTGTACCAAGGCTCATACCTTTCAAGGCTCATTTACCTCCATGTGAATCATAGAAGCCTACAGGCAACTGTTACCTCTTGTGACAGGAACTGGTGGGAACAAGTTGTGTGGAAACCATTAACCAATTACCACAAATTAACCATAAGGTGCACAGAATAAATTTTGTGACCTTCTTAAAGCAGTAACATTTTTTTCAGACAGTAACATTTTCAAAGTGCAGTACAACATTTTTTTATTTGCCTTGGTTGAAGGAATCAGAAAAAAAAAAAAAAAAAAAAAAAAAATATATATATATATATATATAGAGAGAGAGAGAGAGAGAGAGAGAGAGACCAATAATCAGGCTTTCTATTGAATGTTCCGTGAATGTGATGAAATATTGGATATGATTGCAATAATGATTGCAAATGTTCACACCCAGGCAGGTTTGAGTTTTGTGGATATGATTGCAATAATAATTTCCTTTTTCATATATCTTATATATATAAATATGAATGCAAAAATAATTCCTTGAGCACTATTTTTTTTTTCATTTTGTCCCTAGTTATTTTTTTTTTCATCATTTTTTTTTTCGATTTTGCCCCTAATCATATTTTTTGTATGTAAATGCACAGTAACGCCTTACCATCAACTTTTTTTCCTATTTTGTCTCTAACCATTTTTTTTCGAATTTGCCCCTAACCATATTTTTTGTTCCATCATTTTTTTTTTAATTTTTTTTCTAACCATTTTTTTCCATCATTTTTTTTTCGATTTTGCCCATAACCATTTGTTTTTCAATTTTGCCCTTTTTTTTTCCCGATTTTGCCCCTAACCATTTTTTCTCCCCCAACCTATGCGAGTGTATATGTATTTTTGTTCCATCATGTTTTATTTTGGGATATCATATATATATAGTTCTTTTTTTCGAATGGCTCAATTAGAATAGGTTCTTGATTAATGGATTACTTATTTTGAAAATTCATCCGTGCATAGCACGGAAATTATATACATATATATATATATATATGCTTCATTTTAAACATTATTGTGCATAGCACGAGGTAAAATACTAGTCCATAGTGGTAGCAAAAGACTAGGTCGGAGAAGTTACAACAAATACAATATACTTGAGCAATATCAGTGTTATGGCTTTCGATATTCATATATAGTTGGGTGAGTTTTCTCAAGTGAAAGAGTCGCACCATACCTAAAGTGAGGATTCCAAGAGGCGCCAGTAATACTTGACACTCAGAACAACCAATAACACTAGAACTGGAATTCACATTCATGAAAATGAAGAGCAGATTGCTTTTTCCCTATAAATTAACAATCCATTTTCCATTGATTTTGTCTTTACCATTCGAGGGTGAATCTATTTCTAGCTACTTGACACTCTTGTTCAACCTTTATATGAGGTTGCACGCAATGAAAAAAAAAAATACAGTACAACAGTGATATATGTCATTGTTGCCATGTAGTATCACAGTCTAATTATAAACCGTCATGTTTGTATAAATAAAAACAAATGACCTAACAATAAAATAGTAATGAATTGTATATATACAGTATGTAGTTACCTATTTTTGCGGAGACCGAGACCAATAGATCAGCGGTTATCGGCTAACCTCTCCATCTCTATTATCCGAACCAATATACATTTTGGGCTTGAAGCTATGGCGGTGAATGATGATGGCTCTATAAGTAGAAAAAAGGGAAGGCATGGTTGCCAACTTGCTTGACCGGTTTGAGTTTTTTCGTTGACTAATCATAGCTTTTGAATTTTAGTATTACGACAAGAAGGGAAGGGAAGGGAAGGAAAGGGAAGGGTTGTGTGACTCTTTTTAACGTTGTATTACGACAAGAAAGGGGTGGGAAAGGTTGTATGACTTTTTTTAACGTGTTTTAAAGATTACAACCTGCCCCCCCACCCCCACCCCCCACGCAATATACACGCATAAAAAACACTTCGACTACAGCAAACCAAAAGTTAACTTACCTCCTTTGATTACTAATATAAATGCACCTATGATTATCTTTTTGTGATTTAAACTTTAAATTAATAATTTTGTTGTAAATAAATATTTTTAATAAAAATTATATTTTTGGAACATGTTCATCGGGATCTATTAAAAAAGTTTGTAAGGTTGTGTGATTGACAAAATTTCATGACACGTCTTATTTGATATAATTTGGAGATTTCGTTTATCAATCACAAGTATTTTGAAAAGATTTTCAAGCATATTCATGCAAGCTTGTGTTAAGAGAGACTTGTATGATACGTCGTGGATGATAAATGAGACTTCGATGGACGTCGATGGATTTCGAGGGCAAAAACAGTGGGCTGGAATTTGATCAAGACCTCGCGGGTACTTCGAGGGATGTCGAGGGATTTCGAAGAAAAATACAGAGAGAAAGAAAAAATCTCGAATGAGCTCGTGGGTACATTATGGGATGCCGCGGGACGTCGAGGGTAAAAGCCGAGAGCTCATAAAAATCAAGAATTCCTCATGGGATTTTCGCGGGATCGAGATGCGAAAATTGTAGCGTCAGTTGATAAAGTTGAAGTTTTGAAAAAGAAGAACATTGATGCTCAAGCTGAAGTTAGTCAATTGAATACTCACATATTAACTTTGTCTGATAAAGTTAAGTTTCTCAAAAAGATGCACATGATCGAAAGGGGTTCAAAATGGCACTTGAAGACAAGGTGCACTGAACTTGCTAATGCTCATCTGTATTTTAAAATATTTGATGTAGGTTCACAAAAGATTGATGAGATTCGGCACGCACAAAGGATCTCTTTTGACATAACAGGAATTGGATATACAAAGAAGGCAACTACATATTCTCAACCGACAAGTAAGCCTAATTCTACGAAGGTTCAAGGTAAGTCTTCCATATCAAGTGAGACTAAGCATGCCAATGTTGTGGTTTTCAAGAAGAACACTACCACATATCCATGTGGTGTGCCAAATATTGAGACCAAGCCTACTAGATTTATTCTTACATGTCATCCATGTGGTGTCAAGGGTCATATTCGGCCTCATTGTCCTAGATAGGGACTAAGCATGTGCATTCTCAATTCTTCACCTCTCATGTAAAGCCCAAACATCCTAAGGTCGTTCAATCTCCAAAGTTTAACCATGTTTGTCATCATTATGGTGTGTTTGGTCACATTAGACCATATTGTCACAAACTGAATAGGATCTCTAGTTCTCATGCTTATAATCAACCTAGGAATCAATATGAGAGATTAAAAAATCAGATTAGAGTTCTTACTATGCATATGAACATATTTGTTTCCAAGCCAAGGCAGGGTTAAATTATGATCAAAAGGGGAATCAGAATGCCAAGGCAAGATTAAGGATTACACCCTCCCCTCATGAGTTTATTGACAAACCTAAAAGTAACTGTTATGTGGGTGAGAAAATTTGATTTGAAATCTTTGAAAACTCCTAAGAAATTTATAGGGAAAATCTTGTTAAGTAAATGCTATTTGTGCTTCACGATTCTTTTGTTCTTCTAGGACTATGATCATGTTTGTATGTTTATTTTGTTTATTTTATTTATGATATTGAAAACAAATACCAAAAATATTTGTTTTTGTCTTGATTTGGCTATGCTAGTCATTGACTTTAAATATTCTCCATGTGTTAATTGATTTAATGGCTTGTTTAAGATTGACTCTTGTGTGTTTCATCGATTGCATTTTAATGAGTCAATTATTTTGGTGATCATTATCATACTCTTGATTCATGTTTAAAATGTGCATTCCTCATTAGATCTCTTAGAATATGGAGTCCACATTTTATGATTCTCTCATAGCATACATCATGGTTGAAACCTTTTGAAACTTCTATGACTAGATTGACCGTATTGATGTGATTCCCTCTCTTATTGGTTTTATATTCTTGATGGAAAGGGTAACCAATTAGTGTAAGTGCAACTACCATTGCTATGTGGCAAGAGTAGAAGGCTACCAGCTTATGTGTGTGAAAGTCACCATCTCTTTGTGTCTCATGGTCTCTTTCTTGGAGAGATAGGGCTGGATATTACTTGATTATGTTGAAGAATTGTGTTAAAAAAAAGATGGAGTTGAACATTGAGGATGTATTGAAATGGGTTTAACTTCTCTGTCTTGAACTTCTTGATGTGATTCTCCAAGATGGGTTATTTTTTATCTTGCCTAGGGTCTATATTCTCATTGATTTCATTGGAATATTTGCATTCATCACACATTGTCATGGATATATTTTTAGATCATCTTATGACCAATTATTCTCATGTTTGTGTGATCTTTGAGTATATTTGATGTTGATTTTTTTCACGCTACGGTCATCATGAGACTCATGGGTTATATTTTGTATTTTGCTAATAAGCATGCTGGGGTTAAGACATCGGTTCTGTAAAAATGCCTTGATTTTGTTTTATTTCAGGCTAATCCAATTTTGACTAATTATTTTGCATGAATGCTATTATTCTTTTTATCATATCTCTCTTATGTCCTTGATTGCATAATTGTTTGATAATTATTAATTATTTTGAGACAATGAGTGAGAGAGAAGATTTATGTGGTTATATGTTACTTAGAAGGAGAATACATTAAGGGAGAGATATTATGCTTATATCTTTTTTTTTCCTTCCAATGCTTACTTTGTCAATTTATTCCAAAAAGGGAGAGAGTAGTGATATTTTCTTTTGTTTTGTTATCTTTTGATTCTATATTATTTTTATATCTCTCTTGCACTTAATCGGATTGGTTGTTTTCTTGTCGTATGTGCAGGGATGATACTACGTGCCTATGATTGGGGTTTCATTGTAATTTTTTTATCATCCTATAATGAGTTGTAGCATAGGGTTTTGGTTATAAAATTTCCAAATGGGAAGATTGTAAGGTTGTGTGATTGACAAAATTTCATGACAAGTCTTATTTGATGTAATTTGGGGATTTCGTTTATCAATCACAAGCATTTGAAAATATTTTCAAACATATTCAAGCAAACTCGTACTAAGAGAGACTTATATGATACATCGTGGATGATAAATGGGACTGCGAGGGACGTCGATGGATTTAGAGGGTAAAAACAGTAGGCTGGAATTTGATCAGGACCTCGTGGGTACTTCAAGGGATCTCGAGGAAAAATACAAAGAACGAGCAAAAATGTGGGATAAGTTCGCGGGTACTTCGAGGGATGCTGCGAGACATCGAGGATAAAAGCCGAGAGCTAACAAAAATCAAAAATTACTCGTGGGATCTTCGCGGGAACGAGATGCGAAAAACTACAGCATCAGAAATCACGCAATTAGGTTTTTTTTACACCTATAAAAGACCCAACACACATACACAAATAAAAAATCTGAGCCGACTCTATCATAATACCTTAGAGAAAAGTATTCTCTATCTTTCAAAGATCTCAAAAACAAATCTTAAAACAAATCTTCTCAACCATATTGAAGAAATCAAGATTCTTGATGAAGTTCAAGGCGTGAAATCCGTTCTAAAGAGGTTTGAACGGTGATCAAGCACGGAAAAGGTGAATCGTGGATACAAGTTAGATATAGACAATCATAAGATCATGGACTTGATATGTTTTGATTGTGGTAGTCTTGTAATTGTCTGAACATCAAGTTATAGTGCATGATCTTTGTCCGGCAAAAGGGTCACGCGATTTTTCTCATATTTAAGGGTTTTCACATGTGTTTTTGATTGAATGATTTGTTTTCTTTATATCTTAGATCGTACAATATTGCTCATAATCGTAATATCTTGATTTTAGATTTTAGATACTTAGATAAAACATAGATAAAGACTAGATTTTTCAAAGTTAATATTGAATATTAAATTATGTAAAATAAAATTTGTGTAAATTTTGATACAATTAATACAAATATAAAAATTTGGTACAATAGGTGAAAGTATGCCAATTTTAATCCAATTCTACAATTTTTTTTCTAAATTCAATTTAAATTTTGGTTCAAATTTAAAAACAATTATAAAAATTATTCAAATTTTTGTCATATTGTGCAGATTTTTCTAAAATTATGCAAGTGGGGTCCAAATTATCTACAAAAAATATCTTAATTGGTGCAAATTGTTTGCACGTGCGTAGATTTTGATACAATAAATACAATTTTGTCAATTTTAGAATAAGTGTGCAGATTTTGGTATATATTTTATGCAAAAATTATGCCAATTGGGGCAAGTGTGCAAATTTTGCTACAATTGTGCAAATTATGTCATTTAAATTTTTTAATAGAAGTGAGGACAATTTCGGTAAAATAATTGAGAGGGACCAAAGTGACACATAAGTCAAATTTTGGGGACCATTTATGTATTAATTCCTGATATACATAGTGTACCAATTTCTTTCCTCTTGTATCAAGTTGGTGTTTAAATGATCCCTAACTATGTTCTTGTCATAATTTTGTAAGGATAGACATGTTAATTTTTGATAACAATAATGTGGTCCCCAAAATATGTATTATGTATTACTTTGGTCCCTCACAGTTATTTTATCAAAATTGTCCCCACTTCCGTTAGCGAATATAAACGGCATTAGAGTTAAGGACTATTTAAGCACAAGTTGAATATATTAGGGGATAACATTAACACATTATATATATTGAAGACCAAAGTGGTACATGACGCGTACATGGAGGACCATTCAAGTAATAAACCCTAAATGAATTTATGCAGTCAAAAAAACTATGTCAAGGCTCGACGTTGTCTTTTGGTGTTGGTACGGAAACATATTAATTAAGAAATGGTTTTCAGATATTTAATAAAATTATATTTTGTTTTTTTTATAAGAATATATTCTTTTTCTTTGAAGCGCTCTTAAGAATATAATCTATTCTATTAAAAATAATTTGTGGAAGTCATTAACCAATTACCATCAAATTAACCATAAGGTGCATGGTGATGGTTTTAAGCACAGAAGAGAATAAATTTTGTGACCTCCTTTGATTGGTGTTTCTAAGATACGAACGTTATTGTCATGGTTGAAGGAGCAAGAATTTTTTTTAAATTAAAAAATAAAAAATAAAATAAAATATATATATATATATATATATATATATAGAGAGAGAGAGAGAGAGAGAGAGAGAGAGAGAGAGGGAGCAATAATCAGCAATAAGAAAGAAAAAAATATGGACCATAGGTTGCCTATTTGTTGCTTAATTAAATTAAGAAGGAATTCAATATGCCACTACCACCATATTAGGACCACTTGCTTGATATCTGCTTTGAGAAACAGAAAGGAAATGTTGTAAAGCTTTTCTTTTTCTCTTATGTTTTGGTTCTGTTCTAATATTCCGCATCTTGCATTGGTACTTGAATTGAAAAGTGGAAGATCATTGAAAAGTGTAAGGAATTTTAGCATCTTATGCGAGAAACAATTCTTTTGAAATGTAATTTTTTGCGAGGCCTTAAAGTAATTTTTATTGTGATTTCAATCTCATAAGTAAAGACTCGCATGATCAAGTTTCAAATTTTATTCATGCTTAAGTGAGAACATGGCCCATTAAGTTAGTTAAGACATTCAGTCAATTATATGGAGTGAAATTGGCTCAATAAATTACTTAGATGTTGATTACACCATAAAAGTGTAATTATAGGCCTTTAATTCGCACTTTGTTAGACTTGGATTAGCATTAATTTCCTTATTTTAGCTATATATTTGTTTCATTATATTTTGTGTGTGTGTTGTAGGTTATAAGAGCTAATAAAAGCAAAAAGAGAACAAAGCGGCATGCAAAACGAGAAAATATCATTGGGTAAAATCTCGCAAAAAGGGGTCATATTTTGCTACAATGTCCTATTGAGCTAATTCTTATACTGTTGGAAAGATCTCATCAAATTATAAGCATTTACGTCTAACGTGCGTCAACCAATTTGGCTCCAAATGGCCTCAAAATCAAGAAAAAGCCAAAATAGGGGAAAATTACTGTTCGAACGCCCAAACTTATCGTTCAAATGTCCAGAGAGCTGAAATTCCATTTTTTGCCTTTACGTTTGAACGCCTGTTTGGTCGTTCGAATGCTTAGGCAAATTTCAAATTTTTACTAAAACCTGTCTCGGTATTTTGGCCATAACATTTTACTCCAATGTCCGATTGAATTGATTTTTGAAGTATTGAAAATAATACTTCAAGGGATACAACTTTTCTTCTAATGTGCATTGGCTAAATCGATCTCAAAAGTTGTCAAAATCGAACTGCAATAGACAGGTAAAAAACTGGACTAGGCGTTCGAACGCCAAGGAATCCATTTGAATGCCCTGAAAGCTTGCATCCCAGAATTGAACGGGCGTTCGACTGTCCGTTGAGCCATTCGAACGCCAAGACTATTTTCTAAAAAAGTTCTAGGCTTTCGAACCTTGGATCTATAAATACAAATTTTCATTGTAATTTTTAGAAGATCAGAGTTTAGGGGCGGCAACCACTTAGGGTTTTCGTAGTTCTTAGCTTAGATTAACTTGGATTTATGTAAGTATTCCTCTTTTATCATTGAAATCCTTTAGATTCCAATTTCATTACAAGTTCTTTATATTTCCTTGCTTTTAATCTGAGATTTTTTTTGTTTTTTTGCATCAAATCAAAATTTTAGGCTTATTTCAAGCATTTTTACATGCTTTCATGATGGATTCAACTATCTAGTCATTTAAATTGGGTTCAAATGTAAAAATTACTCAAGGAATCAAAGGGTTTCAATGGAAACATCTCATGAATTTATTGCTATATTTTTCTAGATTTTTAATTCTTAGTAATTGCATATGGATATCTTAGAATACTTAGATTATTGACTAATTTTGGGGATTTTAATCTCCCAAATCGATAGGATTAATTTATGGATCTTCACTAGATAATTACTCCACAATAACTAAGAATTCATTCACATCAATTGATTGCAAGATGCCTTAGAACACCTAGGTTATTGACTATGTTTGGCTAATTCAATGCACAAACTCCCAATTTGGTATTGACCCCAGTTAAATCGATGGTATTAACCTTTGATTACCCCATTAACCATGTATCTAATTTCAATTGCTTGAGAATTATTAGTTTTCAAAGTTAAATCCTCCGAATCAAACACTCTTATTGTTGAGTTTGATTTGAGTTATAAACCTCATTGAAAGTCTTGGATGAATTGAATGATTGGATCAATTGAGCCCAGTTCCCTTTTAATTGCATTTAAATCCAATTTCAATTTGCTTTAATCTAATTTCCTAGTGTTAATTACTTTTATTTTCATTGCTTAGATAAATTACTTAGACGTCTAGAAAATTGTGTTGAGATGTCTAGAAATTGGCTCAATAAATTACTTAGATGTCTAGAAAATTGTGTTGAGATGCTAATCCAAGAAAAGGTTTGTCTCTTCATTATTTGATGATTAAGAGATCAGAGGAAGTGTAGTTTGCGAAAAGAAAATTTGAACTTCACACACTCTAAGCCCTCTACAAGCTAAATTGGTGTGTGCTTGAGATTCCTAAATTAGATCCATAGATAATTAACATTCAATTCATATTCTCAAGAGTGATTTAACATATATATCTCCTCTCACTTCAAGTCCTTTGAAGAAGTTCAAAGGCAAAAAGGATCTAGACAGTGGATATCGATTAGTAGATCGAGTTCGGACCAAAAATAATTCAAGCACGAAAAGTGGTTCACGAAGGATTCGTCAAGAGTGGTCTTAGCCATGAGTGATGATTCACATATTGCGGTTGTAAAAACTTCTGTATCCGCTATTTGTTAATAGTGCATTATTTCTGGCCTTGGGTCCCATAGTTTAACTCGAAGGGTGTTTTTCACGTTAAATCGCTTGCCTTCTTTAATGTATGTTTATTGCTAGTTATTATGAGTTTTTGAGGCATCTATTAAGCAAATCAAACCTTCTGTTAAGGGGTTTTTCTCATAAGGTTATGATAAAACACATGTACACATAGTGAATGTGCACATACTATTCTATTACAACAAGAAGGGAAAGTTGGTATAATTTGTCAACACTAATTCAATGGTAGCAATAAAAGCTCGACAAAAACACAAATTGAAGGGCTTGAGACTTGATGGAGCTAAGAATGGTTAAGGACCATAGGTTGCCTATTTGTTGCTTAATTAAAGGAAGAAGGAATTCAATATGCCACTACCACCATATTAGGACCACTTGCTTGATATCTGCTTTGAGAAACAGAAAGGAAATGTTGTAAAGCTTTTCTTTTTCTCTTATGTTTTGGTTTTGTTCTAATATTCCGCATCTTGCATTAGTACTTGAATTGAAAATTGGAAGATCATTACCAGCATTAGGACCGCTTACTTGATCTCTTCTTTGAGAAATGGAAAAGAAATGTTCTAAAGCTTTTCTTTTTCTCTTATTTTTTTGGTTCTGTTCTAACATTCTGAATCTTGCATTAGTCCATGAATTGAAAAGTGGAATATCATTGTAAGGTGTTAGGAATTGTAGAATCTTATGTGACAAACAAATCTTTTGAAGTATAATTTTTTTTTTTTTTTTTATCTGTTTTTGAAGTATAATTTTTTGTGAGGCCATAAAGTAGTTTTCATTGTGATTTCAATCTCATGGCTAAGAAAAGGCTCACATGATCAAGCTTCAAATGTTAATCATGCTTAAGTGAGAATTGGGTCCATCAAAAATGAACATATATAATATAAAATACAAATATTTTTGAATCTTTCAAACTATCTTCCACTATCTACTATTGAAATCTATTTGAGTTAATCCAATGTCTGAGATTTCACCTTAGACTATTTTTTTCCTCTAAAAAAATATCACTTCCTTCTTTTCAAAGGTGTGGGGTCTACATTGGTTGTGATTTAATGGCCAAAAAATCTCTAAAGCTGGGCATATTTTACCCATTTGATCATTTTTTTAGTAGGACACACACAAAAACATCATTTTTTTTCTCTTCAACTAGCAACACTTTGGCTGTCTAAACTTACATACACTTTCTCTCTTTACATATTTAAACGTCTAACTTGACCGTTGAAGGGCCATTTTTTGAAAATAACTCTGGCGGTCGGTCTCTCTATTTTGGTGATTGCAGCTAAGGCATTGCTGGTTGGTTGGACGACTGGTTCAAGCTACCTACGCAGCCGTAGAATCGTCGTGGGTATCTATCCTCGATTTTATTCCATCATCTCTCTATCCACAACCCCACAATTGGCACCGTCTATGAAAAATCGATTATAGACATTCGCAAAGCCAACTTTGATGGCATCGCAAAGCAATAACTATTTCGGCAGTCATGAAACTCGCGAAGGAACCCCTCATGCACCCAAAATTCTTGGGCATAGAGAGGGTAAACTACAAGAGTATGACCAGAAGGTGACCGAACCCACCTTCGGGAAGAACCCAGGTCGGTTGCTCCCGGGTGGAGCAAATAGAACTATTGACCATAAAAAAATCATGAAAGAGGACGATTCTTCCCTAGGCATTATTCACATGATAGGGGGCTTAAATCACCCAGATCTTGAAAGTAGAATTCGGGGAGAGATCCGAATGATCAAACAAATGAACAAGGTTCTCTCGGTCCAATCAAAGGCTTAGAAGCCGAGACAAACGATATCCGAGCCAGAGAGCATCACTTTCACCAGGGCTGATC
>BRYE01000014.1:16142074-16144574 GCA_030159115.1 Actinidia arguta var. hypoleuca | reverse complement strand
AACTCTATTTTGGCTTTATCTTCGGGTGTGCTCCCTTAAAGGGTTCGGCTATGCCTAAACTTTGGTCGTGCACTTTTGAAACTTCGGTTGACCGAACTTCAAGTTCGGTCGTCAATAGCCTGTATTTCCAGAAAGCATACCTGCATGAGTATTTTCTGTGCTTTTGGCATTTGGCTGTGCTCTGTTTCTTCGGTCCTAGAACTTCAGTTGTGTCTCTGAGTCTTCAGTCGTCAACTTCAGTTGTGCATTTCTAAACTTTGGTTGACCGAAGTTAATCTTCAGTCGTCCCAAAACTGAATTTCTAAAGACCATCTGTATGCTTTGTTTTATTTCATAGTTTATGCCCTTGATTACTCAATTTTTGCTTAAGTGTTTAACTATCACTTTTAGCACTTTTGTATAAGCAATGACATTAATCTCTGTTTGTGTAAAGTTTTAAACCTCTTTGTAGACTTATACAAGTCCATTTTAAAGATCACTCTTTGTTTTTCTTTATAGCACTAATTTTCAATGAAGATAAACTTCTTAACTTAGTTTAAATCAATTGTAATCATCAAAATTAAAAGTTTTAATTCAACAGAAATCGTCCGGGCAGAAGTTTTATGTTACAAAGCTTTTGGGGACAAAAACGCCGCATTACAAATCTTATGGGGGCAAAGGCGGATGAGCTGGAAGAGCACACTAAGCTCTACCCTACGAAGATTACTCACTATTTTCCAAGGGACACCTACCAAAACCTTCCACTACCACAAGGTTACCTTGGTAGAAGAAAGCCTCGGGGGGAAAAACTCTAACGGCATTAGTTCTAATCCTAGAGAGAGAAGCAGACTCAGAGAAACTAGAAGTTATGCGATGCCAAACCAAAGGCTGGGCCTGCTCTATTTATAACGGAAAGAGGAAGGTAAACGGACCAGCATTAACGGGAAGACCAACGGATTGCCATTAATGAGGAAGTCCAGCAGTTTGCCATTAAAAAGGGAAGGTGAACTGCCATTGAAGGCATCTAAAGAGGCAATGAACCTAGACAAGTGACGTTTCGCTTGTTAACCACCACCAATCAACCAACAAGAGCCAGGCACGTAGTAGCTCCCATGCATGCTGTGTGTCCCATCTAAAAAATTCAAGGAAGAGTAAGCCGAGCTCTATGCATGCTCCAAACCCTGTCCTACAAGGTTTTCCTAAGTATGCTTGGCAAAAGTTCATGGAAGGGTTAGTCGAACTCTATACGAGATCCGAACTCTGTCCCACAAATTTTGCCAAGGTACACTTTGTCGAAGTTAAGGGAGAGTTAGTCGAGCTCTACGCGAGCTCCGAACCCTGTCCCACGAGGTTTCCCTAAGTGTTCTTAGAAAAAATTCATGGAAGGGTTAGCCGAGCTCTATGCGAGTTCTGAAATATATCCCACAAATTTTGCCATAGTACACTTTGCCAAAGTTAAAAGGAGATTTAGCCGAGCTCTATTCTAGCTCTGAACTGTCCCACGAGGTTTTATCAAGTATACTTGGAAAAAACTTATGGAAGGATTAGCGAAGCTCTATGTGAGCTCCAAACTCTGTCCCACGAGGGTGTCCAAGTATACTTAGATAATATAAAAAACAAAAACAATAAGTCTCATATGAACAAGTTGAAAAGCAAAAATGGAGCTTTATTGAGAGTCTTAAGAAGAGAAGGACTTTGCAAGTTCGTACAGAACAAAAATAAAAAGAGCACATCAGAGCTCAAGAAGAGGATCCCGGGCTGCATCTTCACCAGTTTCTTATGCGGTTGTTTTCTCAGTCTCTTCCACGAGCTCGACAACCTCATTTACTGAAGCCACAATAGCATCCTCGTCTTCGTCCGGACGGTTCATATACTCTTATGTCTTGGCAATATCATTTTCTAGAGAACATTAGATTCTAAAAGAGAAAAGGTCTTGCTCACTGCCAACCAATTTCTGATATGAGCATACTCTTCTGACCCTATCTCATTACAAGATATAGGAAGTGCAGATAATTAATGATGAATGTTGTTGAAATCTGAATTTATTCTTTCCTTGCTATTAAAGCTAGGCAAGATCATGGGTGACAAGGGCTCGGGAAGCTCGACAATAAGAGGAGCCTTGGACCACACTGGGTTGTCCTTGGGGACGCCAACTCATTAAGGTAAGCAAGCCACCCCTCCATGAAGATCCGAGGGCAGAGCTCAACGACTTGCCTGTCAAAGTTGTCCCCCGCTTAGTTGATCCCCCTATTGAAGACCTGCTCGTAGATAGGGCGACACGCCACTTCCTGAAGCTCGGCAAGATCTTGCAATGCCTTATCTCTTTGAGCCCCAGTAGCAGCAACCTCATTTTGAGCCTGGGTTACAGCCGCATAACTGGCATCCCAGGCCTCTTCAACAATAACCAAATCTTCCTTCAGCTGATCAGCGGTAGTCAGTGCAAGCTTGGCCTTATTCAGTTCAGACTCCAAGTTGCCCACCTTCTTCTTGGCTTTTTTCAGCTCGGTAGACTACTCTTTCA
>BRYE01000014.1:16089574-16092074 GCA_030159115.1 Actinidia arguta var. hypoleuca | reverse complement strand
ATAGAAGACTTAATCTGATCCCAGCCTGCTAGTCAGATCACCAATTGCTTCTGCATCAAAAAATGATACATCCTACATAAAAAGGAAAGCCCCATAAGGGCATTGCAAAGTCACCAAATTAAACAGCAAAAGAATAAAAGTGCCAGAGGATATACGCAGAAGCTTGTGTACAAAATATCTGAATAAAGCAACAAACCTGGAAAACAAGATCTGTGAACAAAGTTTCCCTTAGATGCTTGAGCTGCAAAACATAGCTGGAAGCAGTACATGCCTCATTATTCCTCCTTATGTTCTTAAAATTTCAATACCTATATTTTCTATTAAAGTTTTTTTTTAATTTTATTTATTACATCATGGTCCTTTTCCGATTCCAATTGACCTGACCGTTGAATTACTGAGCCTTAACCTGGTCCTTTTCCGGTTCTGTCAGTGGTCTGGTTTTCAAAACATTGCTTCCTAGCTTTTAGGCGGAACTGAGATACAATCCCCTCATTTCCCGAATCTTCTTCTTTTTTGACTACCTTACATATAAGAATGAATCTGTGGGTTTTGCAATTTCCACCTTTCCAATCACAGGGTCTTGCTGTTTTACCTGAACTGCTTGCATATGTAATAGATCTCACCCTCTGATTTGCATTTCATAAGTTCTGTCAATGAAATGTGAGGTTCCACCCTCGAAACCAATCAAGTTATCGATCTATTCGCATCATCCTCCTGCTCATATATCGAGCACTTCTTCACTTAAATGTTGGAATTACAGTATTGCGAATCAAGAATAATTGCAGTTCACCATGCTACATGGTAATTTCCCTTATATCTATTTTCAACAATCTGCAGTTTTCAACTGTCATTTCTGGTAATTTCCCTTATATCTATTTTCTGGTGGATTTGTATTTTGCCTGCAGAGTTTGTTGCTGTGACGAGGTAACGAGTACCCATTGCAATGGCCGATGTTCTTTCCTAATAAATTAGTAAATTTTGAATGTGTAGGATTAAACATGTACATGTTAACATGATTGGTTCTGAAGCCTGATTGTTTGTATCATTGTGTTTTCAGTGTTCAATTGCACCCTTTAAATTTTGAAAAGCAGTGATATTTGGTTGGGAACTGCTGTCCTCAACCTTATCGATTAACACATATGTTTGTGGTTTGTGCGCACACACAGGTATGTACATACACATATAACTATTTGCTTGCATGATTTATGCTGTGCCTGCTTCCAAGGCATTGAAACATGCTTCTGGTAAATCATACATTCGTTATCGCAAGCCAGACAACATGTATACCAAGGATCGCACGTGAGGGAAGGTCATTGTAGAAATACAAATTATGAAGATCATGAATGTGTGGAAACGACCAATTTTATAATCACAAAGGACTTCAGGTTCAGTTGAAAAAAACAAAGAGAAGTCATCAATTCATGGTCTCTCATAAAACAGATTATTTTTCCCCAAAAAGAGGATCAAGGTTGAAAATGAGCAAATTGTACCAATGTTTTTACTTTTGTTTCATGTATTTTTTTATATATATCTAGAGTAAAGAAGTTCGTGTAATACCATTCCTCCTAATTACTAACTTAGTTGACACTATTTTTGACAATTATTTGAAGATACAAATCATTGGTCTACTTGAGCAATGGGAATCATTCATGTCGGTTCCTATATCAAATTAAACCTAGATATCGTTATTTAGATAAAATTAGATGTTTTTGTTTTTGTTTTTGTAATAGCATGCTGTGGCCTTTTCATACAAATCTAATGCTATGGATTGAGAGAGAGAGAGAGAGAGAGAGAGAGAGAGAGATTATTCTGACAAATCATATTTATACCAATTGTGTAGAATCAGCTGTTTGGAAAAATAAATCGGTGAAATTGTACGCGTTGCACATGGGAAATTCCTGTAAATTACCCAAAATAAATCTAGATCGATCAACAACACACAACCGTATTTACTCAACCCACAAAGCAACGCAGATACAGAGAGAGAGAGAGAGAGAAATACCTTAGCTTAGATCTGCCATCACCCTCGCATTCTGCTCTTCGCCGCCGCACGTCGCCGCTGCTCGTTGCCGTATCTCGTGACCGTGACCGTCGCCGTCGCCCGTCGATTCAAGGTAAACACTGCGGACGACGGATACCCCTGCGCTCCTATCTCTCTCTATTTTTTTCCTGCTAGAATGTGTCTTAGTCTCACACTGCAACTTGTATAGTATACTGTACAATATACTCTTTCTTTTCTTCTTTTATCTTCTTTTTCGATTTTTCTTTATTATTTTTTTCACCAATTATTTTTTTTTCGTTTTTCCTCCAGTAATTTCAATCCTCTAAAAAAAATTATTTATCTAAAATTCGAAGAGTCAAGTGCGATTAAAAAAAATGATTAGCAAAACGACATAATATTATATGTCTCCAAGAAAGTACCTTACTAAAATAGTAATGGTTCGTTACATACATGATGAGGCAATCTTTATAAAAGTACCCTTTAAAAAATGCCCCAAAA
>BRYE01000014.1:16059574-16067074 GCA_030159115.1 Actinidia arguta var. hypoleuca | reverse complement strand
GCTTTCAAGTTCTTCCACATTATTAGGCAGGTAACTGTTTGAATTTATACTTAGCTTGTACTCTTGTATCCTTATTGTCTTCAAGGCGATCTTAAAAACTTGTTTGAATTTGTTTCTTTTGGGCGGTCGTGGTCGGATTTTCCCTCGCCAACTATGGTCATGAAATGAGGGGTGAGGTGACCTTGCAACAAGGTTGGGTTGCCTCTCTCGAGGGTGAGGTGACCTTGCAATAAGGTTGGGCTACCTCTGAGGGCGAGATGACTCTTACCCAAAATTCGACTGCAGAGCTGGACAAGTAACTAGTTGAGCTCAAAGTTCGGGAGCAACAAACCGCCAAGGAACTGACAAAGGCAAGGAACAATCGGGAGGCCATTGTTAAGAAGTTGGCAAAGTTGGAGGTGGTGGTGGCTTGCCATTGAGGAGTTCAAATCCTCAGATGATTTCAAGAGGCAATTGAGGTTATTGCCTCCAAGTACTTTGGCGAGGGATTTAACTTTTGCAAAAGGCAAATCAGCCGCCTCCATCCCGACCTTGACATCCTCTAAATGGGGATCGACCACGACTTACTTTAGGACGAGGAGGAGGAGGAGGAGAAGGAGGACGAGGACGAGGAGAAAGAGGAGAAAGAGGAGGGGGATAAGAATGGCGATGTCAACCTCCTTTCTCCTTAAACACTTGTAATTTTTCTTTTTCCCTTTTCTTTATAATGGCAAGCTACAATCCTTCCAATTAGAGGTGTCAAGCCTGTCTTGTCGGCACGGTACGAGCATGTTTTGGAAACGGCACGACACGACACGGTCTGAGTACGGGGCACGAAAATGGTGTGGCACGGCACAAGCACGACACGGTAGTTAGCCTTGCACTACACGGCAGGGTCAAAGTCGGGCACGGCAAGAGCACGACATGATAGTTGGCTTGGTTTGGCACGGCACGACACGACACGATACAAACTTAGTTAGGCACGACACGAGCACAACACGATCTTAGGTTGGCATGGCACAGGCACGACACGGTAATCGGCATGGCACAACACAGAAGTGGCAATAAATGATTAATTATTAAATAAATTAAAATTTAATTTAATTAAATAAATTAATTTGCCATAATAAGGAGAAAAAAAAGAGGTAAAAAATTGAAAATGAATTTTTGAATAAGAAAAAATTACAAAAATTAAATTTTGACTTGTCATGGCCCATTAAGACATAATAAGTCCAAAATAAATTTTTATTAAATGAATTAAACTTATCAATGTTGTGATGGATTCATGGTCCATAATAAATAAAAAATAAATTTTAATTAAATAAATGAACATGATAGTTGCTATAATAAAAAAAATGAGGGAAAATAAAAATAATTTTTAAATAAAAATATTAAAATAATTAAATTTTGACTTGTTCATAGGCCATGACCATAAATAAATAAATAAAAAATATATTTTTATTATATGAACAAACTTATTATGCTATAGGATAATGTACGATAGACAAACGATCGCAATATAATTATGACAATCCGCACCATTCACTTTGTTTGCCTTGCTATTTTAATCACTGTCGCCAGATTTAAAATCTATCAGGTATTGAAAATTCTTCTATCCAGGATATTGATTCATTTATTCATTATCAAAAGATAATTTATCTCCTTCGATCAAGTACGTAATGATAATTACATTTATTCATGTTTTTCATAGTGGATATAATCTTTCCTACTTAAAATATAAATAGTTCTGATTCGAAAAAAAACTGCTATGACGGCTGTCGAGTCATGCATTATAGGATATTATTGCTCATAGATGCACCGAATGTGATCCGATCAGGTGATTGTCGATATTTGTTGTCCACCATTTTTGGAAAAATTATAGAATTAATAAGATATAAAATCGTACCGGTTTAGATCGAACATTTAAAAAATCGAGTCTGCACCTATCTTTCAATCCTATATATTGAACTTACTTGATTCTAAATCAACTTATTGTACTATAGGATAATGTACGATAGCCAAAAGATTGCAACACAATTATGACGATCCACACCGTTCACTTTGTTTGTCTTGCTATTATAATCACTGTCACCAAATTTGAAATCTATCAGGTATTGAAAATTCTTTCATCCGAGATATTGATTCATTTATTTATTATCAAATGATAATTTGTCTCCTTCAATCAAGTACGTAACGATTATTATATTTATTTATTTTTTTCATAGTGGATATAATCATTCCTACTTAAAATATAAACGGTTCTAATTCGAAAAAAACTACTATGAATTTGTAATTTGTATTTACAAATTATAAATTCAAAATGTTGATCTGCAAACAATTTTTTTAATTTTTTTCTATTTTCTATTTAATTTGAAAATCCATATAATCCAGTCTCTGCTCGGTAGCTTTATGTTGATCAAAAGGTCAAATTTCGTCCACGTGTCCAGGCTTGTGTGTGCATGTCTGTCATTCTCGAGCCTTATGTTTGTTTCCCAGCTGGTCTCTCTCTCTCCTCCTCCCCAGCAGCCCAGCTGAGCTCTTGTATTAATGTCTATCATTCTCAAGGTCGATCAAGTGTCAGGGTAGGTTTGGATTGAAAGGGTAGGTTTGCAGTTGATTTATGTAAGGGTTAATTACATAGATACACCTTCAACTAAAACTTTATCACTTCACTGAATTAACTTATGAATTTCACATTTAGGCCCTTAGATTACGAAATTTTGTATTTTAAAAATTGATTTTCACACCTATATCTTTTGTATAAACTCTACTTTTAGTCTTAATAATGCAGAATTACAGAATATGAAGTTAGTGGGCCAACACTGCACGACAATATTAAGTAAGCGGGCTGGCACAACATGACACGATTAAGTAGACGGGCACGGCATGACATGACACGAGTCACACAACTAAGTTAATGGGCCAGCACGACACGACACAAATAAAGAAAAATGGCACGACACGATTTAAAAAGGCACGACATGACCCGATTAAGAAAATGGGCCTGGCACAGTATGAAGCATGATTGGCACGGAAGAAAAGTGGCACGGCACAACATGGCACGACGGGCACGTTTGACACCTCTACTTCCAATTAATGAATGAAAATCATTTTATTTCCTCTTGTTTCCTTCTTGTACCTTCTATCCTATAATACATGTTTATATTGGCGACATCATATCTTATGAGGTTGGCAAGATAAACTTGCTGAACATAATTTACTAGAAATCACAGTATGTGTAATTTATCTTAATAAGGCAAATATCATCTTTACAATGGTGACCAAAACTTAACAAATTGGCGATTTGAAACTGGTGAATATCACTTGAACTTTTGGCGAATAAAACTGTTTGGCGAGTTTAATGCCTTTAATCTCGGCAAAGTACTCAGCATGTTAGTTTGGCGACAAAAAGATAACCTTAGTGACCTCCTCTTAGGCGATCAACCCTTTAATTCTGATGGTTGCTAGTAGAGGGATAGGCGATATCAAATTCGTAATGATTTCATCTCGTAAAATGGAGAATTTGGCGAATTCAACTATTAAGCGTTATAGGCTAACTTTGACGAGCTTGACTAATAGAGGATAAGAAATCAAGCAAGTTAACCTCTAGCGATCAAGATGCCTTGGTGAATATTTTGCAAATTTCTCAAATAAGCAAGAAGGGTAATCTTGATATTGGTGGCACCGATCCAAAACTGGCGATTTAATGGCGAATTGAAACTTTTGAAATTGGCAATTAAAGTCTAATAGTCTGGCTCATAGTTAGGTGAACGGATTACGTCCCATCTTACTGATTTACTTTGGCCAAAATAGGCGACATCATTTATTTAGGTGAGATCAAATCTTCTGGCGAGATAATCAAATTTGAATTTGGAGAATTTGGTATTTTATCAAAATTACTTTGACCACATAGAACTTGGCGATCTTGATCACATGAGCTTTTGGTGAATAAAATTTTTAAAATTGGAGTTATCATCCACTGGAGAACTCTAGAGATACACAAGGATTGAATTGAACTGGAGAAAATGTGATTTTATTAAAATAACGATAATCATAAAGAGATTTGCGAACATGCTTTTGGCTATAAAAATTATAAGCACATAGAGACCTAGCTACTTTAAGTTTTTGGCAACCACTTTCTGAATAGGCAAACTTCTACATATGGCAATCAGAGAGATTACTGGTAATATTTTTTTAAGTGATTGGCGTTCCATGAAGCTAAGGAGCTCATACTTTGAGGTTGCATCAATGATTGTATCAATTTTTGGTAGAGAAAAACTATATTTTGGGTACGCTTTGTTGAGATCGATAAAATAAACACATACTCTCCATTTTCTCCCCTTTTGGGGGGCGACAACGACGTTGGTGAGCCAATATGGATAGTGAGATTCTCTGATAACATTGGCTTGGATGAGCTTAACCACTTATTCCTCTATAACTTTTAGGTATTCTGGGGAAAACTTTTGTCTCTTTTGGAAAATTAGAGAATGGTTAGGGTCGGTGAACGGCGACTTGAGGATCGATGTCTAGGACATCGCCTTGAGACTATGCAAAGACGTTATAATTTTTTTTAGGAATTTTACCAAGGCATTTCTTAGCTCCTTGGTCAATTCCGTCCCGATCATGACATGACGATCTGGATGATCGAGATGTATGGAGATTGGAGTAACTTCTTCCAGGGGCTTATGGTTTTTTGTCTCTCTAGGATTAGCAAGGGTAATCTCTTCCACTTTATCTCTTAATGTCTCCATCTCAGCATCATCAATCTGTAGTTGCTATTGGAATCTTGGTTTCGCAAGAGACTCGGTCTTCATAACTAAGGTGAAGTATTGTCTAGTAACCTTTGGTCACCTTTCACCTCTCATACTCCTTTTGAAGTGAGATTTCATCATCAAGTGATAGGTGGAGATGATTGCCTTTATCTTTCAAAGCTTTAAGCGACCTAAGATCACATTATAAGGCCATTGGAAGTCCATTATAATGAAGTCTTGTCACATTGTGGTCTGGTGAGGCTCTATCCCCAAGGTCAAAGGTAACTTGATCCACCTAAATGGATATGTTACACTTCCTCCAAACCTGACCAAGGGAGTGTGGAATGAGTGAAGTCTATCTTGCCTAATCTTTATCTTGTCAAATGCCGAGATAAGTAAGATGTCGATAGAACTCCCATTGTCGATCAAGATCCTCTGCACATTAAAATTGGCAATGGTGGTAGAGTTGACCAATGCATCATCATAGGGTATATGCAAGCTTGTCAAGTCATCATTGGTAAAGGTGATAAGTGGGAGTGCTTTAGCTAAAGGTATGGAAAGGTTGTAGACCTCTTCTTCAGCTTGTCCATTTGCCAAATTAGTCAATGGTCCGTGGAGATAATTTTCTAAATCACGACCTTGTTGGTCCCTTCAAAGTAGTATAAAAAGCCTCACATATCACCCCGTCTGAGTATCCTTAGAGTTTTATCAAATTCTTGTATGAATCTAGATGGTACATTGGATCCGTCTTACCTTCATATACTCTGAGCTGAGTTGGCAACTTGAACTTGGAAAAGACTATGGTTCTCATCACTCTCTTAGTGAACGGTGGCTTAGTTTGTCATATCAAGGCATCCACAATAACTGGAGCACTCGCACCAGTGTTGATGGCATCAATCTGAGCATCCAAGTCCTTGAACTTATGGGTAGTAGACTTCTCCTGGGGTTAGGGAGCTCGGTCATCTCAACGAAGCAACCTTCCGCATCTCCTAGTTTCCTCACCATGCAAATCATGAGTTTGCTCAAAGATCGAGATTCTGACAAAGTAGTAAGACTCCTATCTTGCTTGGAGCACAAGCTTAATGATTGGCATCACCTACTCCTGTAGTACGTGCCGAATAGTGCTTTGGTGAGTTTGTGAATTGCGGTCATTTGATAGGCAAAAATGGCGAGATCGATCAGGCTCCTCTTGGACAAGTGCTACGGTAGGAGGCGGGGGATTGTTTGTGGTGAGGTGCTGTATCAGGCAAGAATTATTCTCATTCATGATTCTGATCTGCTCTGCGATCCCACGCACCTCATGATGGAGGCTCTTAAGATCTGGAGCTTAACTGGTGTTCGCCATTGAACGTGCTCTATTCTCTAGAGGGTTGCTGGGACTTGGTATAGATAACAAACGACTACGTAGGTGCATAGAAAGCTGAGAACTGTCATTCTCACAGATGGTGCCAAACTATTGTGGTAGGATTTTAGGGGCGGGCAACAAACATTTAGAATTAGTTGTGACCTTGGCAATGACTTAAGGAACCTGAGCAAGCAAATAAACATTATTGGCCGGGGCGAGGCTACTCAAAACCCCTTTGGTGTGGAGATTAGAACAAGGCAAATAATCTAGACAAAGCACAACACCAAAGCTCTTAGAGTGAGTAAGCAAGGGTTTTGGCATGTACCTCTTAATGATAAGGGAACAAACTTTTTATAGATGGAGAATGGAGACCCATGTGAAGAGATCATGGCGTGATCCTTGGATGGCTAAGTATGGAAGGAGATCTCATCGATATCGGAGTAAAAATAAAAGAATGCCATATGGAGGATGTCCCGTGATTGCAGGAGATATGGTGGAGAAGAAGTGTCATGAAGCAGGATTCCTCAAGTAGGCGAGATAGTCAACCTCACCCATTGGCAATGTGGAGAACAAATGGAGAGCTCATAGAGATTGGCGATATGAGAATTGGTGGTTGTGAGATCTTGTGGTCATCTCATCTTTATGGTGAAGGGCGAGGTGGAGACCTGGGGGGCACCGGCGATACGAACTCCATAATGGCAAGGTGAATAACTTGGGATCATACATGGAGAATTTATCCCCCATCAACTGCAATAATCAACAAAATGTGATTCTCACCTACTAGACTTGGTCTTTGTAGTACAAAGAAAGCTACAAATAAGGAGACTCAATTATAAAGTGCGCGCACCTAAAGATTTTGGTTGTCCACTTCTTGGTCTCACGATGTTTTATGAGACTTGATCATTAATTTTTGTTACATATGTAAACTTTGTAAAGAAACTATAAAATATATACATTTCTGATTTCAATCACAAAATGGTAATATCGCCCCATAAATAAATTTTTACCTTATTATAATAAGAATAAATAAAATTATTCCTGAATAAGATTTTCTAGTAAAACCGAACATAAAATTGTACAGATATCCCAAAGGTAATGGCCATGAACCCAAATTCAAGTAATCGAGGCTTGAGGTTCCAAACTCTAACCCTATTTTGATTTCACCAGCAAAACGGGTCAAGTTCTCTACAGTGAGGCCATGTTCAAGTTCTCTACAGTGAGGCCATGTTCAAGTTGATCATGGGTCGAGGGAGAGGCGATTATAGTGATTTTCAAGGCCAAGGCACCGGTGCTTCTCAACACGAGTTATTGCATCAGAGAAGCCCACTGCCCTCCATACCTAATATCGAAATCTATAACACGAATTCTATCAACCCCTTCTGTTGAAATAAAGGCTTTTAAATTTGGATGATTACAATTATTTAA
>BRYE01000014.1:16047074-16052074 GCA_030159115.1 Actinidia arguta var. hypoleuca | reverse complement strand
CATCGATGATCCAATAAAGAGGGTAGCTACTAGAAACTTTCTAAGAAATATTAGTGAAAATCTTGCATTTTTGTCACAAATAGAACCTAAAATTTTTCATAAAGCGGAATTTGATGAACATTGATTTTTAGCAATACTAGAAGAATTTAATTAATTTGAAAGAAGTAAAGTATGGACACTAGTACATAGGCCAACAAATCAACCTATAATAGGCACTAAATGGGTATTTAGAAACAAACTTGATGAATCTATAATCATTGTTAGAAATAAAGCTAGACTTGTGGCACAAGAATATAGTCAAGAAGAAGTGATAGATTTTAATAAATTATTTGCTTCTGTAGCTAGATTGGAAGCAATACGAATACTACTTGCTTTTGCATGCTATATGAATTTTAAATTATACCAAATTGATGTAAAGAGTATATTTTTAAATAGATATATTACCAAGGAAGTGTGTGTGGCACAACCTTCGAGGGTTGAAAATCATTAATTCCCAAATCATATATTTAAGCTCTCAAAAGCACTCTATGGGTAGAAGCAAACTCCAAGAGCTTGGAATGAAAGACTTAGCAAGTTCTTAGATGAAAATGATTTTGTTAGAGGAAAAATAGATAACTCTTTTCCTAAAAATAAAAAATAAGGTCATGCTTATTGTATAAATATATGTGGATGATATTATATTTGGTATTGCTAACAAAAACATGTACAAGGAGTTTGCTAAGTGTATGCAAGGTAAAATCGAAATGAGTATGATGGGTAAGCTTAATTTCTTCCTTCGATTACAAATCAAGCAATCAAGAGAAAGAACTTTCATAAATCAAGCAAAGTATACAAAGGAGTTGATCAAACGATTCGGCATGATGGGGGCAAAGCCACTAGCTATACCAATGAGCACATCCATAAAGCTCGACAAGGATGAAAAAGGAAAAAATATGATGAAAAGCTCTATTGAGGTATGATCGGATCCCTTTTATACTTAACAACAAGTAGACCCGATATCATATTTAGTGTGTGCAAATGTGCTAGATTTCAATCATATCTAATGGAGTCACACCTAAAGACCATAAAATGTATATTTAGATATCTTATACATACACAAGATTTAAGCATATTTTATCCAAGAGGAGTTGCCTTTAATTTAAAAGGGTACTCCAATACAGACTATGCAGGATATAAAGTAGAACGTAAAAGCACAAGTGGTAATTGTCAATTTCTAGGACAATCCTTAGTCTCTTAGTTTAGCAAGAAACAAAATTCTGTTGCACTATCAACCTCTAAGGCCGAATATTTGGCCGCCGAAAATTGTTGTGCTCAAGTACTTTGGATAAAACAACAAATAGAGAATTATGATTTATATTTTGATCATATTCCAATCAATTATGACAACACAAGTGCTATAAATTTATCTAAGAATCCCATACAACATTCGAGAATAAAACACATTGAGATTCGACATCATTTTCTAAGAGATCACATCCAAAAATGGGATATTGAACATTTATATGTACAAACCAACAAGCAATTGGTGGACATTTTTACAAAACCCCTTAATGAGAAAAGATTTTGTTTTATTTGACGTGAACTTGGTATGTCTCAACCAATGTAAAAATATATTGATTCTTAGTAAAAATTTCATATTACTTGAGTTAGTTGTAATTGAAAATGAATAGTCTAAATCAAAATGCAGTCTATATAAAATTGAACTCCGATAAAACAATTATAAAACTAAAATCTAGTTCAAGTTGCATATGTGTTAAATGTTATGTTTAAAAATGTGTATAGAAGTATCAAATTTTGATATATGAGCAAATGTTCAAATAGAATTATGTCCCACATATGCTTTATGTAAATTATGACTTGTGTAAAGAAAGAAAATAAGTATAAGAACTCAATTTAAGCTTTAGATGCATCACTATCAAGTTTCTACTAAACTACTGGAACTTCGGTTGTCTGAATAGCCAATTCGGTCAACCGATGTTGGCGACCAAAGTTTTTACACGTGCAGAACTTTAAAACATCACGTATGTTTTAAAGATAAATATTAAATAATATCATTTAAAACTCTTAAAATCCCTATCTTCTATTCCTACTCTCCTTCTCACTAGAGACCCTAGTCTAATCAAATTCCTTAAGAGTCTCATAAATCTAGGGTTCTTCATATTCCAAATTGCCTTAATCATTCAACTCCTTGGAAGTTCGGACGTCAAAAGTCATGAATCAAACAACCGAATCTACAACTTTGATCGACCAAAATTGTGGGAACCGTGGGAAAAAAGAGATAGAGTTTCTAAACTCTTAAAATTCTTACAAACCAAGAGTTTTGAACTCTTCAGATGATTTTTCAGAATTCTAAAAGTTCTTTCTCTCTAGTTTTTCACTATAAGAAGCCCTATTCTCACCACAATCTTCATTCATTCAAAGTTTCAAAACCATATACCAAAAGTCTTAGATTTCCTCTACCATGGTGAGAACCAAACACGCTTACAATGACCCTAAGGGTGATGACCCCAACCCCGCTGAACCAGTGATGTCTTTCAAGCCAAGATTGTTCAAAACCATCGAATTCCAAACGACTTAGTTTCTGAAGTTCAAAGAAAGGCCAATAAAAACAGGATGCAAATTTGAGAGAAACTTCCCTTTCAAATATTATCAGAAGATGCTAGCATCAATGAATGCACTAGGATGGAATGGAGTCTGACTGCTTCCAACGGATGTGTACTCCAATTTGGTAAAGTTATTCTACTACAATCTCGAATTAGGAAGCCTAGATAATATTGAGTACACAATAGACTCTAGAGTGAGAGGAAAGAACATAGTCCTAAATTCCACGATCTTATCTGAGAGCACTAGTATTACTAATGCTGGAGATTGCATCTTTATTAGTAAACTGAGCAAGCTTGATCAATATGTTAGTAGGAAAATCATAAATGAGATCATTACCAGAGATAAACCCTTAAGGGTCACTCAAAACAAGGAACTGAAAAAGGAATTTAGACTATTTCTTAGATACATTGCCTACAACACAATTTCCAAGGCAGAACACTACAATCAAATGACTACCATGGATGCATTTATAATCTATAGAGCTGTAATAGATGAACCTTTGAATCTCAATTATATCACACTCAAGGAGATGGCCGACGTAAGAAACCATAGCAGTCGAGCCCAATCCTATGATGCTTTTCTGACTAAGGTCTTCAATCATTTTAGAATAAAATTTTGTGGTCAACACAATCAATATATAGCTAAAGGGTTTTCCAAAACCACAATTAAGAGAGGTATAAGTGTTGACTCCACTGAGGGGGAAGATGAAGAAGATGAAAGAGTTGAAGCAAGAAGCCTATAAAATATGGAGGTTGAAGGCAATTTTGAGATTTCTCCACCTCAAACCAAGGAAACCTATGTGGATCCAACTCAAAATCTCCAACTCCAATGGCAAAGCGAGGAAACAATGCATGAAGAGGATCCTATGCAAGGGGATTATCCAATGCATGGAGGACATCCCTCGCAAGAATGGACATCTACTCAAGGAAGGCCTCCAACATGGTTTCTTGAGTACTTTGGCAAGTTAAATGAGTCAATGGTACAAATAGAGTAACACCAAGAGGAAATCATTCAAACACAAGTGAAGCAAGGGCAATACATTGATAGGCTTGAAGATCTGTATGAAAATCTATACGAGCAACAAACAGCCTTTATTATGATTACCATTATGTCAAACTTAAACCTGTATTTATAAGCATAGAGACAGTGGGAGCCTTAAGTAAGGGGGAGCTTATAAACTTTTAAAACTAAATAAATTTTTTGAAAAATAAGTTCAGTCATCATCAAAAAGGGAGATATTGTTGAAATAAAGGCTTTTAAATTTTGATGATTACAATTGTTTAGAAGCTAAGTAAAAGTCTAAATGTTTGTTTAAAATCATTATGAATAAGGAAAAATAATAGTGGTCTTGAAAATAGGTTTACCCATGTTTAAAGTGAGAGTTAAAATTCTCCACAAATGTCACATTTGATGTCATTGTGCATATAAAAAAAGAAAAAGTGATAGTTTAACACTTAAACTAAAATTGTTTAGTCAACGGCATGAACTAAATAAGAAAATAGTACAAGAACTTTTGTTGTCAAAAGTTCGATCGACCGAACTTATCAACCGAACCTTGAAAGGCTCAATTGAAGTTTGAAGGAATAATACACTTATGAAAATTGTTCACTAGAATCTCAATTAATGGACAGCCGAAGTTCATATTCGGTCGACCGAAGTTTAGATAACCATGACTGAACTTCAGAAAGCTCAGCCGAATGCTAAACAAACCAAAGTTATTAAACAAACAAGCTCTATGAAAAGTTAGTTTATTGACGACCGAATGTAAACTTCAGTCGATCGAAGTTCAGAGAGGCACGACCAAAGTACAAAAGGCACAACCGAAGTCAAAGACATGAAAATAGAGAAACAAACTTGCTCTTTAGAAATTTAGTGCATTGACACCGAAGTTAAAGTTCGGTCGACTGAAAGTTCAAATATCCACGACCGAAATTCAATAAATTCAAGCCATTGGAATTTCAGTTCATTGATGATTGAAGTTCAATTTTGATCGACCAAAGTTCATGACCGAAGTTTAAAAACTTGATCTTGCACGTCCAAATCACAGATCCAATGGCTGGCGTTAACTCAGAATGGCTATATCAGTGCATTTAATGTTACAACGTCTATTTTCATGACTTGGCTTATAAATTCAACCCTTGAGGTTATTGGGAAGATATTGAAGTGCCTTAACTTGCTATACTAACACTCATTCAAGACTTCAATCTTTTGATTCATTTATTGTAAGATTGATTTTTTACAAACAACCAAAGAGAGTTAGATCACTCTAGATAAAGAGAGCTTCATTGTATTTATTGTTTGATCTAGAGTTGGTGAGTTACAAATTACTTATCCAATGTACTTTGTTGAGAGAATCACATTGAATGCTTGTAAAAAAATCGAAGAGTGGAAGACTC
>BRYE01000014.1:16042074-16044574 GCA_030159115.1 Actinidia arguta var. hypoleuca | reverse complement strand
TAAATTTTGAAATTATTTTCAAAATAGTTTTTGACTTTTGGGAAGTGAAAAAGAAAAAGAAAAATTACAGCTTGACTTGTATTTTGGGAAATTATATTTTGAGCTCCAATTTTTGGAATAATTATAGAGTTTTACCAAATTTTGGTAATTACATATTTTTTTAGATTTTGGAAAATTACGACAGTATCCATATTTTTAGAAAAATTATAGTTTTACCATAAATTTTTGAAAATTATATTTTTTAACATATGGGTGGTCAATCGTGCGCGGTTTGACCTTGAGAGGCTACGACCTGAGGCAGCCATGCGCGGCTGGCCTTTGTTGAATGAGGCGGTTTGAGGCCTCTACTGATGTTGGACCGGTTGGAGGTTTTTCTCAATCGATTGGGAGTTGCTTGTGCATACAGTTTGGGTTTTGAGAATCAATCTCCATTAAGATTGTTGCCCTTGGAACCACACTGAGTGTAACGGGTGTTAAACCATTAGTGGCGAAGGAAGCTTTTTTTTAGTATGGATATTTTAAATCCTATTAAAAATATTTTCACTTGAGTTATTTTGAAAATTTATAAATTTTTATATGGATATGAAAAGTGTGGATATGAAAAGAGAGATGTTTATATATCTTAAATATGCGATAGGATGATGTACACCATTGTATGATTATGGTTACTATCCCATTACCAAAAGTGCTTATGTGGTGGTTTTTGCAAGTGATAATTCCAATTTTAATCCAGTTTTGAAAAAATTACAAAATGGCCAAAAGTTTTAAGAAATAAAATAGGTCTACCAGAATTTGTAATACAGATTTTAACCTCGATTTTGAGAATTAAAGCTTTTTCTAGATTTTTAAAATTATAATTTTAACTTTTATTTTCAAAATTTATAATTTGAGCTATGGTCAGCTGTGCACGGCTTGAACTTGATCGATTGTTGTTAAGTGAGAGGTTACGGCCTTAGTCAGTCGTGCCCAGCTGACCTTTGTGGGATAAAATGATCGGCATCTCGAGTAGTCTACTCGGCTTCAGCCATGAGGCTGCTCGAGTTTTGTCTAATCTGCTCAGAGAATATATTATGTGCTCAGTATTTTTAATTTGCCAGTGGATGGTTTGACTAGGTCGGTTACGTGGTCAGCCTAAAGTGATCTGTTAGTGGAAGGCCTATTCACTCAGCCCAGACATACGATCTATGGTGTGTTGCCTGCACATGTTGTGTTTTGCTGTGCAGAGGCAAAATATGAAAATCACAAGTGTTAGACTTGTGTTGAAGCAAAGTTAACATGGTCTTCGCTTCATGTGGTTGAAAGAAGTATCGAACCATTGAGTTTAATCCACACTATTGTATGAAATATTATTATGTATACTTGCTATAGAGTAAGAATAAAGATTTGGACAAATTTATTTTTTATAAGAATGAGGTTGAAAACTAACTTAGTAAGAAGATTAAGGTTGTGCGAAGTAACCGAGGTGGTGAATATGAATCACCATTTGGTGAAAATTGTGGCAGACATAGAATTATATATGAAACCACTACACCTTATTCTCCTCATTAGAATGAAACTATTGAACACAAGAATTGTACCTTAAAAGATATGATGAATGCTATGTTGGTAAGTTCTAAGTTACCTTAGAACATGTAGGGTGATGCGATTCTCACCGCCAACTATATCTTGAATATAATGCCTTGCAAGAAGTTGAAAAAAAAAATCGTATGAGTTATTTCAGGATAAGAGTTCTACCTATAATTACTTACGAATGTGGTGGTATCTTGTGAATGTGGCTTTACCTCCTCCTAAAAAGAAAAGATAGGTCCGAAAATCGTTAATTGTATATTCATCGGTTATGCACAAAATAGTAGTGCATATAGATTTCTTTTATGTGAGTCTGCAATACCAAATATTCATAAGAATACCTACATGGAGTTTAGGAATGCGTCATTCTTCGAACCGATATTTCCATATAAATCAATTGGTGAGTCTAGTTCAATGAAACGGACTCTGCATCCTACTAATGATAACAATCAAGACCAAGAAGATGTATTTGAAATGGAACTAAGATGTAGCAAAAGAACTAGAACGTCAGCATCTTTTATTCCAGACTTCCTAACTTATATGTTAGAAAGTGAACATCGAATACATAAGGAAGTAGTGAGTTGTCCTGAAGGTCCATTGTGAAAAGAAGCTATTAAGAGTAAGGTTGACTCCATTTTACAAAATCATACGTGGGAACTGGTGGATTTGCCGCCAAGAAGTAAGCCTCTGGGATACAAATGAATCTTCAAAAGGAAGATGAACGCAGATGGGTCAATAGATAATTACAAAGCTAAACTTGTTATCAAAGTATACAGACAAAAAGAAAGTCTAGTCTACTTTGATACTTATTCACTAGTCTCGAGAATTACATTCATTAGGATGATAATTACGATCACAACTTTGTGAAATCTCAAGATACATCATATGGATGTAAAGACAATTTTTCTGAATGGAGATTTAGATAAAGAAATCT
>BRYE01000014.1:16032074-16037074 GCA_030159115.1 Actinidia arguta var. hypoleuca | reverse complement strand
TCGGTAGTCGAAAAGAAGAGGAAAATATGAAAGAATGAAGAAAAAGAAAATACCGGATAATATGTCGGCAACGGCAGCCGTTGCCGATAGTGGAAGCAAAGGAGGCTGACCAAGAGCAACCTCACTCTAACACCAAGTTGAAAAACAGAAAGGAAAAAAAATATTTTACTGAGATATTATCTTTGTATACAAGAGGAGCCTATATATAGGTATAGAGAAAACTTGAATAAAAAAATAAAAATAAAGCAATATATCAATCAAAAAGATATTCAGAATATACTTTGAGATATATTGCTCAATCATAAATATGCAATATATATCAGAGTATATTCTGAATATATGCATAATATATTCTAAAGATACAAAAGATATTCCAACATTAACAATCTTATGTAACAAACAATTCTTTCGGAATATAATTTTTTATGAGGCCTTAAAGTAGTTTTTATTTTGATTTCAATCTCATGAAGGCTCACATGATCAAGCTTCAAATATTAATCATGCTAGAGTGAAAATTGGGTCCATTGGAAATGAACATGGACCATTTAAGTTATCTAAGATATTCAGTCAATTATATGGAGTGAAATTATCTCAACAAATTACTTAGATGTCTAGAAAGTTGTATTGAGATTCTAATCTTAGAAAATATTTTTCGCTTCATTCTCCGATAACTAAGAGATCAAAGGAAGGGTAGCTTGAGAAAAGAAATTTTCAATTTCACATACTCCAAGCCCTCAACAAGCTACATTGGTGTGTGTTCGAAAATCCTAAATTAGATCCGTGGATCATTGAGTTTCAATTCATATTCTTAAGAGTGATTTAACATATATATCTCCTCTCACCTCAAGTCCTTTGAAAGAGTTCAAAGGCAAGAATGATCTAGACAATGGAGACCGATTAGTAGATCGAGTTCGGACCAAAGAGAATTCAAGCAATGAAAGTGGTTCATGAAGAATTCTTCAAGAGTGGTCTTAGCTTTATATGAGTGATGATTCACATATTGCGGGTATAAAAACTTTTGTAGCTACTATTTGTTTATAGTGCATTATTTCAGGCTTTGGGTCTCGTAATTTTTCACGTTAAATCACTTGTCTTTTTTAATATATGTTTATTGCTAGTTATTATGAATTTTTGAGACATCTATTGAGAAAATCAAACCTTCTGTTAAGGGATTTTTCTCACAAGGTTATGATAAAACACATGTACACATAGTGAACGTGCACATACTATTCTATTACAACAAGAAGGGAAAGTTGGTATAATTTGTCAACAATAATTCAATGGTAGTAATAAGAGCTCGTCAAAAACAAGGGCTTGAGACTTGATGGAGCTAAGAATGTGGGGCTGATCAAGAATCGAAATCTAATGGAGACATCAGACATCTAATGGATACAGACAAGGAGCAAACACAAATTGAAGGGCTTGAGACTTGATGGAGCTAAGAATGTGGGGCTGCTCAAGAATCGAAAACTAATGGAGACATCAGACATCTAATGGTTACAGACAAGGAGCACGTCGAGAAAGCAAACAATTTAGGGATAATGACAGGATAATACTATTAAAGTTTTAGAGGGAGAACTTAATACCATAAAATTCTTCTCACCTGTAAGTTTTACATAAGTGCTTCACCCATCCTTTGTTTTAAAGATTTGTTTTAAAGATTAAAAGGGGAAGTAATATAGGCACCACCTAAGGGTCTCATGTAAATGCACATATGCTTATCTTTTAGTACTTTAAATTTTCAATTAATACTTTTGTTGTAACTATTTATTTTTAATAAAAAATATATTTTTGGAACGTGCTCATCGGGATCTATTAAATAAGATTAATATTGAATATTAAATTATATAAAATAAAATTTGTGCAAATTTTGGTAAAATTAATACAAATATTAAAATTTGGTAAAATTGGTTCAATTATGCCAATTTTAGTCAAATTCTACAACTCTTGTTCTAAATTCAGTGTAAATCTTGGTTCAAATTTAAAAAAATTATAAAAATTATTCAAATTTTGATCAAATTGTGCAAATTTTTCTAAAATTATGCAAAGTTTCAGTTTTAAATTTAAAATTTTAATTTTAGTATAAAAATGATTTTTGATAATTATTTTAAAATAATTTTTGATAATTATTTTAAAATAATTTTTTTTGTTATGAAAGATATATCTTGTAATAAAAATTTAAAAAAATCAATTTTAACTATTCAAAGTATAAATTTTGAAGTACCTAGACTTCATAGGATACAATTAATAACCCCTTGTTGGTTCACCATGGCTTTCTATTGAATGTTCACACCCACCATTCTACATTTTCCTTTCTTTTTTTCGTTGGTGGGATGCCACATTACGGAACTTGACTTTTTTTCGTGGCGTTATTGATCATTTGTGTTGTGATTCTATTCGGAGATAATAAATTGCACTCTTGTCCCTTCATTGATATCCATCTAGTTTTCTGACAAGTGCATCTTCTTCTTCTTCTTCTTTTTTATAATTTTCAAAATACTTTGATTATTCTCACTTTTAAAACTATTATCAAGATTTTTCTTTCGAAATAATTTTTTGGTAAATTGACAAGATTATCCTTACTTTTAGATCATTCATATTTTTTTTCTAGCCATTCTCTTTTTTTTAATGAATTTATTAAATTTGATAACAAATTTTATTTTTTAGGTAAATTTCACTAACTTCTCCTGAAGTTTCTGAAAAATACAATCACCTCTGTTGTGGTTTTATAAATAACACTGACCTCTATTACTTTCGAAACTAATGTCAAAATTCCCCTAAGTATTTTTTTTGTGAAAAATGACAACATTGCCCATTAGTTTAGGACTTTCAAATTTTTTAAAACTATATTATTTAAAAAATATCAATATTAAAATAATGTGACCATTTTAAAAATGACTGTTGAAAAAAAAACACTTGAGGATAGAATGAATAAATAGTAAAGAAATAATATTATAATAGAATAAAATTAAAATAAAAATACTGATGGAGTTGGTGTTTAAAAAATTACCACCTAAAATATAATTAGTAGTTTTTGAGTATGCTCTATGAGCATCCGCATCAAGTTGGCCAAATTATTTTTTTAGCTACTTTATCTAAAAAAATAACTTAAAATGTTCCATATAAAAATAGCCAAAATAGCCTAAACAATTAATTTTGTTAGAGTACTTAGTCAAAAATGACTAGCATTGTTTGCATGTTAAATTTTTTGGATAAATTATATTTTGCTTCCTAAACTTTTACTAAAATATATATTTTATTTTTCAATTCTAATTGTACCAATCAACTCTCTACACTTGATCCTTCCATCAATATACCATTTAATTAAGAGCCAAGTGGCCTTGTTTTATTAGGTCAGATAAAAATATAACAATATAATCATCGTTAAAATATATTTTATAAAAAATAATACCGTTGAAATAATATGATAATTTTAAAAATATATTCTTTAAAAATATCACTATTAGAATAATGTGATTATTTAAAAAAAAATATGATCATTGAAAAAAAAACTTGTACGATATAATGAAGAATTATCAAACAAATAGTAAAGAACTAATATTCTAATGAAATAGAACCTGTTGTGGTAAAAATTTGGACGAGCAATCCAACAAGATGGGTGACCCGTACAGACCGCTGAACAAACGTGATCGGCTGGGGGTGAACCAAGGCGATAAGGAGATAATTAAAGGCTGTATGAGCGAGCACTATATGTGGTGCCTGTGTTGAGCATACATTTTTATTATGAAGAAGCGGCCTTTATATAGGCAGAGTAATGGGCCGTATCAGTGAATAATGACAAGATCCTCGAAAAGATAAGTATGGAAGAATATTCTAAAAATATTGGAGATAAATAGAAAGTTGCCAATTGAAAAGAAATTCGTAATTATAGGAGTCGTGATAGAGTTAGAGTCTAATTCCCTTGTAGATGTGGAATCCTCACGGAAGCAGACGAAAGAGTGATTGAGGAGTCTCATGATGACAGACTTCTAATGGAGATGGAGTCTTCATGAAAATGGTCTCTGACTAGGCGAATTTGTTACCCCACATTAGAACCAAAACAGAAAAACTGGTGGAATTAGTGTTAAGAAAAAGAATAATTAAAATAAAATAAATATGTGTAAGTGATTCAGTTAAATAGTTATAGAGGTTAATATGATTCAATTTTTAGATAAATGGGTAAAAGTGACAAAAAATAATAGTTTAGAAAGTATTTATGAAATTAAGTCATGCTTACATGATCAACAAAGTATGTGTTATGTATTACATAATATGTCAATGTCATTCTTATTGTATTTAACTCATGTTTAAATGGTTTCTACTTTTAATGTCATTTAAAATTTTTAATGTAAGTTAGGACAATTTTGGTAAAATAATTTTGAGGGACCAAAGTGACACATAAGTCAAATTTTGGGGACTATTTATGTATTCATTCTCGATATACATAGTGCACTAATTTCATTCCTCGTATATCAAGCTGGTGTTTAAATGATCTTAACTATGTTCTTGTGATAATTTTGTATTGATAGACAGGTTAACTTTTGATAACAATAAAATGGTCCCCAAAGTATGTATTATGTATTACTTTGGTCCCTTGTTTTATCAAAATTGTCCCACTTCCGTTAACGAATTTAAACGGCATTAGAGTTAAGGACCATTTAAGTACAAATTGAGTATATTGGGGATAACATTAACACATTATATATAATGAAGACCAAAGTGGCACATGACACATACATTGAGGACCATTTAAGTAATAAACCCTAAATGGAATATATGCAGTCAAAAAAAGGCTCGACGTTGTCTTTTGGTGTTGGTACAGAAACTTTAAGCAATGGATTTTGGATATTTGATAAAAGTATATTTTATTTTTTTTATAAGAATATATTCTTTTTCTTTGAAGCCCTCTTAAGAATATAATCTATTCTATTAAAAAATATTTTTTTAAAAGAATATTTTTTTTTAAAAAAAATCTACCATAATTTGTTTTAGTCAATTAG
>BRYE01000014.1:16019574-16022074 GCA_030159115.1 Actinidia arguta var. hypoleuca | reverse complement strand
TAGTGTTTACAAAATTTAAGTTACTCGAGTTCGTCTTGTGGTCAGCTCGATTAAAACTCGTTTGAGATCATATAAATAAACCAATGTTGAACATATTTAATTTAAAATTCGTAAATTTTCAAATCAAACTTAACCACTGTACTGTTCAACTCTTTTGGGTGGTTTCTCATAAATGGCCAAAAAGTAGAAAAATGCATTTTGTAAACAAAAAATGCAAAATAGTCATTTGGTAAAACAAAGAAAACAATTACCTTTTGGGAGCTCCTAAATGCAATCAGAATTGGTAAAAAATAAGTTTTTTGGGGTTCTTTTAATTTTTTTTATTCATTTTTTCATTAATTATTTTCCTTTCATATAGGGACGAAGCAAATAGAAGCACATGCGCCACTTCAAATTTTGACAATTTATAGTTTATAAATATCTAATATTTAATTAATATGTTCTCTAAATCTTTTATATCAACTCTTCTTTTCGTTTTAGTTCTTCATTAAAACCATACCATTTTGAACTATATAAGTTTTAGCTCAGCTCCATAAATATTCCAGATTTCAATCCTAAGTAGAGAAGAGTAGAAAGAGTAGTTACTTTTTTTTTTTTAAATAACACTGTATCCAGTTCAAAGGATCACCTAATTTGAAGGACTAATTCCACCGTCCACTAATGGAGACAAGAGTAGTTACCTAATATTACAAAGACGGAGACCAGTAGAGGTTTGGTGTTTGTGAACTGATGGAAGTTGCGGAGAGAACTAGGTTTGAGACCTAAACTATGATACCATATTACAACACCAAGGAGAGAGATCGGTTGGAACCGATAGTCCGAATTTGGTAAATATGTTGTTTAATTTTCTTTTTTTAAGTATTTATGACTATACGATATTGAATCCAAGAATTACCACACCATTAGGAAGAAATTTTAATCTTTACTTTGACTTTTGACTTTTTATTTGTTAATCAATAATGAATTAACATATTTTCTTGATAGATGTGAGCGGGCCAGTATTTGTTGTTAATTGAGAATTACTACTATTGTTAATTGGGTTTTATGAGATGGATATTTTTAATTTTTGATGAATTAGCATTTTCTTTTTCTGATAGTAAGAATGTATAAATGTCGATGAAAAATCAATAGAAGAGCGATGCTGGTAAATGAAAGTAATGTAATCAAGTGATTAACTATATTTTTTTTCCCTATGAACTACTTACGTGCTTAATAAATTATATTGTCTTTTTATATGATTTTTGAACTCAATATTTTTCTGCATGGGTATATAAAAAATTATCTTTCATTTTTCTTCCCATGCATAGCACAGAATTCTGTTAGTAAATATATATATTCAAGAATATAAGCATGCAATATAACAATGGAAAATAAGGAAATAATATCCTCTATATTAAAAAGTTAGGCACAATAATAACATTTTTATACTTTTTTAATACCTATAAACTATTCGTGCACATCACGAGTATATGCTGTTGAAAAAATTGATTCGGCAACAAATAGAATTCTAAAGAATCATTTCCATTAATCAAAATAAATTACAGAAATTGAAATAAAAGTGATACAAACAGATTATGCCGAGTCCTGCAATCACAGTCTCCTTAAGAAAGATTCGCCGCCTACCGAGGGTGTTGTAGGTTGTTGTCGACGTCTTCCTCCCAGGATAAAACGGCTAGAACCACTAATTTCAGAACACCTCCGAAGTAGCCTTGGCGAACTAAACTTTATCTATCTCTCTCTCTCAAAGAACTCAAATATTTGTTGAGTGTTGATGTGTCCTTTCAAGCGAAACAAACCAGTTTTTTATAGTGAAAAATATGACCTTTCATGTTAAAAACTCCCGGCCATAAACATGGCCATAACCCCATCCATAACCTCTCTCATTAGTGAGTTTATTGGCTGCCATCATACCAGCCATTAGAGGCTGTTTATGGCTCAAATAATGCAGCCATTAAGGACTGAAAACTGCAACCCTTTGACTTTTCATTCACCAAAAAAAAATTCTAACATATGCTAGTCTGTCCAATGGAAGATTGAACTCAATAAGAACTATTTCATTCACTTCTTTTATGGGTTTCTATTATATAAAGGAGAAAAAAAAATCATTATAAAAAATAAATAATTGTTTTCTTAATTAGTTTTAAAAACGTAATAAATTATTCTCTCTTTAAATCAAACATTGAGAAATTACTAATTGGATACATAGTCTATTTCTCTTATTTTCTTTTATGGATCTTACATTCCAATCTCCTTTGCATGCTTGAGATTTAATTCCATAAACCTCAAGCAATCATAATAATTTTTGAAATCCAAAATTTTCAAAAAGCAAATTTTGAATTCCGAGCGAGCGCCCACATCAAATCAGTAAAATTTAATGACAGTTAACTCCGCTAATGCCACTAACATGGGATGCCAATGTGGTGACCGACTATTCAAATGACGAGCTTTAAGTGGAAATGAGCATATGACGGTCATGACATGGTGTACCAAGAGCAATGAA
>BRYE01000014.1:15994574-15997074 GCA_030159115.1 Actinidia arguta var. hypoleuca | reverse complement strand
CAAGATACAATGAAACTCGAATTATAGGTTCTTACTGTTCTTGTTTGCATAAATAGAACAGTCAAAATATCTGCGTAAATAGTAACAAGAGAATCAAGAATCTCTAAGATTTTATTTCTGCAGAACAACAAAATCTTAGAATGAATGCTTAAAACGATATGTAATTAATCAGTATTTTTTTAATTAATCAGTATTTTTTCTCTAAATATTTTTAATTTTTTGATGTCCAAAACATTCTAAGCGGTGGTCTATTTATAGGCTATCACGCACCCCTTCAATCACAACCTTTCGCGTAGAGTGTTGACCGTTAGATCAATCCGAATAGTCACAACCTTTTGAATTATATTATATCCGTTGGATCACACTGTTACGATCAACGGATGAGATCGCAACCCTTCTAACCATCGCATCCTTTGGTCCACGCAAGTGCCACGCATCACCAATAGTCATCTGATTCGGTCATCGCGCAAGTGCCACATCACTACCACTACTCGCCAAGTTGCAATAAGAAAGCGCGCTTACGTGCAAAGGGCGTCATCAAAGCGCCACACAACCCACTGCCACTCACATGCACGCGCGTGCAAATTCATGGTGCGAAGCACCATAATACTTTATGGTGCAAAGTTGTAATATCCCAACCCAGAATAGAAATTTAATTGCTTTAATTAAAGTTTTTTGGATATTTTTCGATAATTAAAATTATACTCGAATAATATTTTCTATTAAAATTTAACAAAAAATGGACACATGTCGAGCAATTAGATGGGACCATGTGGCACCATGAGAACTACATGTTTAGGTGACTCATGGGTATGAGTCACTAGGTGACTCACCTAGCTCAACCTTCAAAATCAACAAAAATGGCCAATACATGCTTGCTTGCTAGGAACTTGTGAAAGCCAAATATCTTTGTTGGGAAACTTGTGCAAATAAGTTTGGCATATGTGTGTGGGTGTATGCACAAGAGAGGAGACAAAAACAAAGGAAAAGAGAGAGAAAGAAAGAAAAGGAAGAAAAGAAAAAGGAAAGAGAGAAAGAGAAAACTAGAGAGAGAGAGCTTGGAAGCTTGATTGGAGTGGGAGCTTGATAGCTCAGGAAATAGAGTAAGAGAAAGGGTGAGAGAGTGGATGAGAGAGAACACTGAAAGAAAGTCACGCGAAATCTCTAAACTTCGATAAATACCATTGTCTCTCTCCTATTCTGTATATTTTTTCATAAAGTAGGTGTTAAACACTTGATATAGGAGGAATATGCCCTATTATGGTAAAACCTTGAGAAAACGTGAAAAATACGGCCCGTGTATGCCGTGGTAGACTTGAAATCAAAGTCTGGACTGTGTTCGATTTTTGTCAAAATCAGCAGTTAGTATTTTGGGTATAACTTTCTCATACGATATTATTTTGACTCAATTCGAGTTGTGTATGAAATCTATTTCAAATACCTACAACCTTTATTCTATGAATTTTTCCTAATTTTTAGGTTTAGTAGCTCAAAATAGACTTGAAAGTCAAGCCAGAGAATCTATCTTTTCCTGGACCGATCCACCTTTTCTGACCGGTTCAGCCTTTTTTTTTAGAAAACCTACTGATGTGTCCTGAACCAGTTCAGCTTTCCCCGACCTGTCCAGCTTTATTCCAAAACCTTCTGACTTGTCCTAGACCGGTCTAGCTTGTACCTAGTCGGTCCAGCTACCCAAGAAACCTACTGTTGAGTCCCCAATTGGTCCAGCACATGTTTGACCAGTCCAAATTATTGCCCGACCAGTCCAACATGTCCGACCGGTCTAGCCTCAAAAATTAAAAAGTTTAAAACCTAATTTGGTTTGTTTAGTGCCCGAGTCTACCCTGATACCTTATACACTAATCCTACTCTTAGAATCGGTGCACTAGGAAGTTATTTAAGTTAAATAAAGAAAATACACAATTAAGTGGAAATTGTTGACTATAAGACCAAGACCTGAGGGGTCATTGCCTTAGTTTGGAAACAAGTGCGTGTGGAACACAGGGTTAAGCACGAGATGAGTCTTGTTATGTTTTACATTACATAAAAGTAACATATTTATGTTTTGTAAATGAAAGCATGGCTTATGTTTAAAACTGATATGTTTTATATTTAAAAGCATGCTTTGTTTTGTTGTACTATGAAATTATGAAAAAGTATGTTTAAGTCAACACATAGTTCATATGATGCCCCGTTTACTAGGGAGATAATATAGCATGGATGATGTAATAAGTAGATCATGACCCGATGATTGTTAAATGAATTCATACTAAAAAAGTTAGGGTAACTCCCTATGTCCTGGTGTTTGTTGAACGGTTGAGTGTATCGCAAATTATCTAACGTAAATAAATTTAAATCTTGACGTATAGTCAAGGGTTATTTAGCGTACTTGAGCCATGAATTCCGCAGAGGGATTGTTTGTATAATGTATCTTGACTGATTGTCAAGGGTTGGCCTATTTGAGTCATGGATTGACAAAAAGTGATTTCATATTTTTGAA
>BRYE01000014.1:15987074-15992074 GCA_030159115.1 Actinidia arguta var. hypoleuca | reverse complement strand
TTTTGAGGTTTAGTAGCTTAAAATAGGCTTGGAAGTCAAGCTAGAGAATCTGTCTTTTCCTGGACCGGTCCAGCTTTCTGACCGGTCTAGTTTTTTTTTCTAAAAAATCTATTGATGTGTCCTGAACTGGTTCATCTTTCCCCAATCTGGTCAACTTCATTCTAGAACCTTCTGACTTGTCCTGGACCAGTCTAGCTTGTACCCGACGGTCCAGCTACCCAGGAAACCTACTGTTGATTCCCAAACTGGTCTGGCACATGTTCGATCGGTCCAGAGTATTTCCAGATCGGTCCAACATGTCCGACCAATTTAGCCTCAAAAACTAAAAAGTTTAAAACCTGATTTAGTTTGTTTATTGCCTGAGTCTATCCCGATACCCTATACACTAATCCTATTCTTAGAATCGGTGCACTAGGAAGTAATCTAAGTTAAATAAAGAAATTACACAATTAAGTGAAAGGCTAATTATGAGAATTGTTGACTAAAGGACCGAGACCCGATGGGTCGTTGCCTTAGTCTGGGAACAAGTGCTTGTGGAACACAGGGTTAAGCACGAGGTGAGTTTTATTATGTTTTACATTACATAAAAGTAATATATTTATGTTTTGTAAATGAAAGCATGGCTTATGTTTAAAACTGATATGTTTTATATTTAAAAGCATGCTTTGTTTTGTTGTACTATGAAATTATGAAAATTATACTTGCGAAAAGTATGTTTAAGTCGACACATAGCTCATACGATGCCCCATTTACTAGGGAGATAATATAGCATGGATGATGTAATAAGGAGATCATGACCAGATGATTGTTGGATGAATTTATACCAAAAAGGTTAGGGTAGCTCCCTGTGTCCTAGTGTTCGTTGAACGGTTGAGTGTGTTGCAAATTGTCAATCGTAAATGAATTTAAAGCTTGACGTGTAGTCAATGTTTATTTGGTATACTTGAGTCATGAATTCTGCGGAGGGATTGTTTGTATATTGTATCTTGACTAATTGTCAAGGATTGGCCTATTTGAGCCATGGTGGACAAAAAGTGATTTTATGTTTTTAAAATGTACCTGATTTTCATATTTTTTTCATGGGTGTATGTATGTTTTATATAACTTGCTTAAGACGTTGTCGAACGTAACTCATTTCAGGTGATGTAAATGAGGAGGAATGCGAGTAAAGGCGGGTGACCCTAGCGTGCCGAATTTTTGATAGTCCTTAGTATAAGGACCTTTATGTTTTGAACTCTGTATAGTTTTAGAACTTATAAATTGATACAGTAGTTGTTGACGGTTGTGTCGGTTTGTGGCCAAAACTGTGTTAATTTTTGTATATCAAAACCATGTCAATATATGTATATATTTGCATTCGGGTATAATATTAGGACAGTGTGTCCATTTTATTTAAATGAGACGTGTCAGCTCCGATTTTATTGGTTGATTTTTCGCATGTATTTCATTCAAGCAATGTATGTTGAATGATGCTAGTAAATCCCTAAACTTAGTTAGTTATAAAGGTCTTAGTGAGATGGGATTTTACTGGCCAGTTACGTGGCACCTGCATGATTGGTGGGACCTAGTGTATAACGGGTCAGGTCGTGATAGAAGCACCATACCATAGCCTCATTGGATCCAAACTTATTTAATACTTTAAACATCTTCCATATATAAAAATGATAATTTTTTCATATCTAACCAATGTGGGACAAACCCACATACAAAAAAATGAATATTCTAAAAGAACAAAGAAGCTTATCAAAAAACCCAAAAAATAACACCATTTACATCATTAATATTTTGAAAATATCTAATAGTTAGTGATAGTTCATGTATTGTTCCACTTCCTTAATCTACTTTTCATGCATTGATATTGAAAATCCTGGATTTTCTATCCACATATTCATAGTACATTGTTGTTGTTTTGATAACCAAGTGTCGACAAACTTGCGCGCACGTCGACTAAAGCCTGGGTCTTGAAGTTAACAACGGCGAGACCGGGCAAACCTCCAATGTACCTTGTTATTTTGCAGGAATGGATTATACATTTTCCCCTTCTTACAAGGATTACTGATAGTATAGAAGGAACAATGGTACATTGTGCTTTGCAACCTTGCACTTTGACCAAAATCTCACTTTGCAACCCACCGGGAGACCGAGCAAACCTCCAATGTACCTTGTTGTTATGCAGGAATGGATTATACATTTTCCCCTTCTTGCAAGGATTACCGATAGTATAGAAGGAACAATGGTACATTGTTATTTGCAATCTTACACTTTGACCAAAATCTCACTTTGCAACCCCCATTTCCGATTAGGTTATTCAATTCCTTACGTTTTAGGTCAATTATCTTATCCCTTCATTTTGTCTATCTTTTCTTCAATCATTTGTATCCAAAAGTCTTATCAATTTCTTTCTTGTACTCGAAAACAACTTCAGAGTGTTCTTTTTCCAATGAATAAATAACCAATTTGTTTTATCAAATTTAATTTTCGAGAATCAAAACCTAAACTCAAATCATTTGACTGTTATGTCGAATCATAATAATGAATTAATATAGCTAATTGAACTAGGACAATTTTGTTTTTTGAAATAACTATAACGAACCTTAAAATTGTCTTCCTAAATTTTTTTATTAACCAAATCAAGAAATAAGGGTGCTTTTCATAATTTCTCAAGAGCAAATTTTAGATTTTGGCAACCCAGATAATCAATGCATCTTGTTTGGCACAAGTTCTTTGAGCACATCTTATGCTTCCGATTCTGGGCAAACAATAACTTGTAAAACTCTTTAAAAGTTGATTTTGAGAAGTCATTATTTTGATGCTTTTAAATTTGGCTTCAAAAATAAACTTTTAATATTGTTTTTTTGATAATTAGTCATTGATTTTTCAAAAATCAACAAACACCCACAATGTTTAGTAAATTTCATAATTAGTCATTCATTTTTTCTAGTATTGAAATATTTACATATTGAATTCCTAAATTCAAAAAAATTCAAGGGGAATGATAATGAAATTTCCCTTATACAGCACACATCCAATATTTACTATTAGTCAAATTCCTCTAATATAAATCAATTAAAAAAATTTAAAAATAATTTCAGTTAATTTCCTACTTCTAGTCAAAGATTTTACCCCATATAATTAATTGTGAAATTATTGAATGCGTAATTCTTAATTGTTCTGTAAAAATTTTTAGTTGTTATCAAACAAAACCTACTTGGGAGCAAGACACCTGTGGTAATTTTTTTATATATATAGGATATAGATAAGTTTTTTGTAGAGACTACAGCCACCACACTTGTCCTCCCAACTCCATCCCTGATTGCACAGTTCGAGAATTAGAGGTTGCCAGACTCATTTTCTTTAATGGATTCGTCCTGCCAATAACTTGCAAACTTATTGAGTAGTTGAGAAGGTGCATTAACGATTGCTTGGCATAGCCATTGACTAATGAGTAAAATTCAATTCCGTACAATTACTCGATATGAGAATAAGACAATCCAACATGGCCCAAATGACGTACACAATCTAACATGGCCCATTTGAGATTAAGACAGAGACAAGAGAGGCCAGCATAAGAACACTCGATATGAGAATACCTATTTTTCCTCTAAGTTTATGCTCCAACGAAACTGCAAAGCGAAGCACGTGGCTATGATGAGAATCTGCAATGGCAACTAATGAATTGAAAAACTATATATAGATAAATTTGTTGGTGGATTCACCACTTCAAAAAAGGGAAGGTACTTTGGGCTTTATTTTTTTTCGTTGGTGGGATTCACCACACCACTTAGCTTACGTACCTCGATAGACTTGACTTTTTTTCGTCGCTTTATTTATTACGCATGTGGTTCTATTTGGACATAATAAATTCCACTCTTGTCCCTTTTTTATTATCTGGGTAATTTTCATTGATCACCCTCTAGTTTTCTGACAAGTGCATCTACTTTTTTATAATTTTCAAAATAACTTTGATTAGTCTTATTTTTGAAACTATTATCAAGATTCTTCATTCAAAATAATTTTTTTATAAATTGACAAGATTATCCTTATTTTTAGGGGCTTCATATTTCTTTCTAGGCATTCTCTCTCTCTCTTTTTAATAAATTTATTAAATTTGATAACAAAATTTTTCTAACAATACAATCACCTCTGTTATGGTTTCAGAAATAACACTAACCTCTATTACTTTTGAAATTAATGTCGAGATTCCCCTATAAAATTCTTTTTGTGAAAATATGACAACATTGTCCTTTGGTTTAGGGATTTTAATTTTTTTTTCTCAATACACCAATTAAAATAAATTAATATTCTCTCTTTTTAAATAAAATAATATCAACGTTTATTTTTTAAGTATATTCAGATTATGAGAACTTGAAACGTAAAATATTTAGAATAATTTTTTAAAAAAATAATTAGTGATAATAAAGTTTTATTCGTACATGGCGAAAACCCTCCTCTGGAATACTGCTGAAAATCACAGCTAGAATCTATTAATCCTGCATTTGGATCAAGAATTTTGTGAAGAAAAAGAAAATAAAAATAAAAAGATTGATGATACAATGGTTCCGAACAGTTAGATCGTACATCTAACTTTTGAAAAAAAAATTATTTTTTTTCTTCACCAAATATTTGATTCTATACATACAAAGAGCATCCACATCAAGTTGGATAAATGCCACTTTTGGCTAAAATCCCAAAAATAATTTACATCGGATTAGCTAAATTGGCCAACAAAAATGAATTTGCAATAGTGTGTAGTCATATTTGACTATTCACTATTAATGTGAAATTGAAATTATAAATTACATTTTTCACCCATATACTTTTACTAAAATATTTGTTTAGATTCTTTCACTTTCACTTTCAATTGTATCAATTAACTTTTTAAACTTAGTCATTCTATCTGTATACCTTTCAATTAAAAATATATGAATTATAATTAAAAATCACATTAAATTATAATTAAAAATAATTAAATATATACATATTATGATTATTTTTGTAAT
>BRYE01000014.1:15982074-15984574 GCA_030159115.1 Actinidia arguta var. hypoleuca | reverse complement strand
AATCCAACCGAGCCCATTTGAAAGCAAGACAGAGATGAGGGAGACTGGTGAAAGAACTCCCGATATGAGAATCGCATGCTTAAATGCTCTCGTGCAATTTATGCATTTGATTTTCGCTTTAAATTTCTGCTTGAATGCGACTCCGAAGCAGTAGAAGCATATTGCTAGGATGGAAATAGGCATGCTGGAAGGGCGTGTTTCAAATGGAGAGTCCTTGCTATTTTGGTAATTGATTTGGACGAGACCAATCAGTAATCCATACCAGCCCAGGTATGCAGCATGAAATGCCATGGATGAAGCCAGTCCCAGCTTTCCCCTCCTTGCAACAATTAATTTAAAAGGGTTAAGTCCGTCGGTAAAGAGAAATCCCCAAGAAAGAAATTCTTACTTCTCTAACCATGTGGTATGCGTATTGGTACCCAGTACGTTGGTATGGTAAAATAAAAAAAAGTACAGGTATGATTAGGGTACGTTCCTAAAAAATATATTTAAGAAATTTATAAAAAAATTCAGAGTTTGATCATGAGAACAAATCGAACCCTCTAATTTTAATTTGATAGCAATTGAAATCATCCGTTAGTCTACATCCACTTAGGATTAACAGAACCTTCGGATTCCCGCCTAAAATGTATTGAAACTATGTCCTATAGGATTTTTTTTTTAAAACTCTAATCCAACCATTCTTATTCTAAAATGACATATAAATTTTGAAGTACCCAAACTTAATATGATACAGTTAATAACCCCTTCTTGTTGGTTCACCAATAGTTGGTTTTCTATTGAATGTTCACACCCACACATTTTATGAAATATTGACAAGAACAGGCCGGTTTGGGTTTTGTGGATGAGATTGCAATAATGATTTCCTTTCCTTTTTCATTTATATATATATATATATATATATATATATATATATATATATATATATATATTTGCTTCAAGTTAGTGACTTGTATGGGCGGTAATTTTGTATATACATGGGTTTAGCTCTTTTTTTTTTTTTTTCTCTCTCTCTTTCCACTTTTCAGCTGAATTTGGATATTCCTTTTTTTGTGTCTGTCTGAAAGTGGATTTGGAATTTGGCTTTTTTGTCTACTTTTTAAACTTTTCCCTCATTTTTTGCACATTATTCTATTAATTATGTAATAATTGAAAATAGTCTTTCTCACCCTTCCAAACAAATATAATTTTGTTACACCCCATTAATCTAACTTAGACGACCTCAGCAATATTTATCTATATATATATACACACACATGTATATATCTTTGAATTACTTTTATGTTTCTATAATTTCTTACCACACATCTATTTGTACAACGTACGAATTAACTTAATTTTAAACATTATTGTGCATAGGGGTAAAATACTAGTCCGTAGTAGTAGCAAAAGACTAGGTCAGAGAAGTAACAACAAATACAGTATACTTGAGCAATATTAGTATTAGGGCTTTTGATATTTATATATAGTTGGATGAGGTTTCTCGAGTAAAGGAGTCCTATCATATCTAAGGTGAGGACTCCAAGAGGCGCCAGTAATACTTGACACTCGGAACAACCAATAACACCAGAACTTGAATTAACATCCTTGAAAATGAAGAGTATATTGCTTTTTTCCCTTAAATTAACATTCCATTTTCCATTGATTTTGTCTTTTACCATTCGAGGGTGAACCAATTGCTAGCTACTTGACACTCTTTTTCAACCTTTTATATGAAGTTGCACATAATGAAAAAAAAATACATTACAATGGTAATACACGTCATCGTTGCCATGTAGTATTACAATTTAATTATAAACCGTTATATTTGCATAAATAAAAATAAATGACCTAACAATAAAATAGTAATGAATTGTATATATACAGTATGTAGTTATCTATTTTTGCGGAGGCCGAGACCGAGACCGAGACCAACATCAAGACCAATAGATCTTCGGTTATCTGCTATACGGCTAATCTCTCCATCTCTGATCTCCAATCCATATACAACTTGGGCTTGGACTTGGTCGGGTCTTGATTTTGCTACTGCAATGGCAGTGAATGAATTAATAGCTCTATAAATAGATAAATTTGTTGGTGGGAGTCGGACTCGCCACTATACAAAAAGGGAAGGTACTTGGCTTACGTACCTCGATAGACTTGACTTTTTGTCGTTGCTTTATTTATCGTGCCAGTGAATCTATTGGGACCTAATAAATTGCACTCTTGTCCCTTTTTTATTGTGTGGCAAATTTCTGAGGCACTTCTACTTTTTTTTATAGTTTTTAAAATAACTCCGATCATCTTTATTTTAAAATTATTATCAATATTCTTCTTTTGAACTAACTTCTCGGTAAATTAATAAGATTATCTTTATTTTTAAGGCCTTCATTATTTTCTCTAGACATTTTCTTTTTTAATGAATTTGTTAAATTTGATAACAAATTTTATTTTATAGGTAAATTCACTAACCTCTCCTGAGGTTTCTGACAAATACAATCACCTCCGCTGTGGTTTCAAA
>BRYE01000014.1:15967074-15974574 GCA_030159115.1 Actinidia arguta var. hypoleuca | reverse complement strand
GATAAAACACATGTACACATAGTGAACGTCCACATACTATTGTATTACAACAAGAAGGGAAAGTTGGTATAATTTGTCAACAATAATTCAATGGTAGTAATAAGAGCTCGACAAACATACAAATTGAAGGGCTTGAGACTTGATGGAGCTAAGAATGAGGGGCTGCTCAAGAATCGAAAACTAACGGAGACAGATACAGACAACGATCACATCTAGAAAGCAAACAATTTAGGAATAATGACAGATGCATCCACTTTTATAATTTAATATCATTAAAGTTTTAGAGGGAGAATTTCATGCCATAAAACTCTTCTCACATGTAAGTTTATACAAGTGTTTCACTCACTCGTTGTTTAAAAGATTAAAAGGGGAAGTAATACAGGCATCACCTAAGGGTGTTCATGTAAATACACATATGCTTATCTTTTTGTACTTTAAATTTTAAATTAATACTTTGTTGTAAATATTTATTTTTAATAAAAATTATATTTTTGGAACATGCTCATCGGAATCCATTAAATAAGATTAATATTGAATATTAAATTATATAAAATAAAAATTGTGCAAATTTTGGTTCAATTAATACAAATATAAAAATTGGTACAATTGGTGCAATTATGCCAATTTTAGTCAAATTCTACAACATTTGTTCTAAATTCAGTGTAAATTTTGGTTCAAATTTAAAAAAATTAAAAAAATTATTCAAATTTTGGTCAAATTGTGCAAGTTTTTATAATATTCCGAATCTGGCATTAGTGAAAATTGGGTCCATCGGCAATGAACATGGCCCATTAAGTTATCTCTTCTTTGAGAAATAGAAAGGAAATGTTCCAAAGCTTTTCCTTTTTTCTTGCGTTTTGATTCTGTTCTAATATTCCGAATATTGCATTAGTGAAAATTGGGTCCATCGGAAATGAACATGGCCATGGCCCATTAAGTTACTCTTCATTCTTTGATGATTAAAAGATGAGGAAGTGTAGCTTCAGAAAAGAAAATTTCAACTTCACATCATCCAAGCCCTCTATAAGTTAGATCGGTGTGCGTTTGAGAATCCTAAATTAGATCCATAGATCATTAACCTTCAATTCATATTCTCAAGAGTAATTTAACATATATATATCCTCTCACTTCAAGTCATTTGAAGGAGTTCAAAGGCAAGAATTATCTAGACAGTAGATACTAGTTAGTAGATCGAGTTTGGACCAAAGAGAATTCAAGCACGGAAAGCGATTCACGATGGATTCGTCAAAAGTTCTCTTAGCCATGAGTGATGATTTACATATTGTAGTTGTAAGAACTTTTGTATCTACTACTTGTATCCCGCTATTTGCCTTCTTTAATATATGTTTATTGCTTGTTATTGTGATTTTTTGAGAATTCCATTGGGCAAATCAAACCTTCTGTTAAGGAATTTTTCTCATAAGGTTATAATAAAACAAACCTTCTCATAAGGAATTTTAATCCATTTTTGTGCACATTTCTTTACATGGCAAGAGTATGACCTATGTCTAGTATTATTGCAACAGTGACATGTAGAGTGTGGTCCAGTAGATAAGGCTGCTTTGACAAAAATATTTTTGTAAAGTTATTGCTTCTTTGAGATATCATACCCAATTACGGCCTTGTCATAAATACATCTTTGAGATCCAAGTAGTAGATTCAAATTCTTTTGGCCTTGGGTGAATTTTGCAAGACATGAGGTTAAGTCTAAAACTTTTGCATTTAATGAATCATTATCATTTTTCAACTCACTAGAATGCAATTTCAATTTATTAATTTCATGAGTGAGAGATGCAACAAGTTTCTTTAACGTGTTATTTTTCAATCCTATTTTCTTTGATTCCTCATATAATTCATCAAATGCAATTTGCAGTTCACCAAAAGAATTAGGTTCATCGAATACCTCATTAAGTTATTCTTCCTTTGCAACGAGACAAAGGTGTTGGTAAAAATTAATTCAATAAATACAGAATTTCAAAAAAATAATTTTATTATAAACAATAAGCTAAAATTTACAAGTTTCAACCAGTTGAACCAGTTGAGAAATTTGTTCAACTGGTTGAACTATTACAGAAATATAAAATTAGAGAAATCAAATTATATAACTAAATTTCGCAGTCTCCTTAAGCAAGATTTGCCACCTACTGAGAGTGTTGTAAGTTTTTTCCGGTGTCTTACACTCAAGATAAAATGATTGAATCGCGAATTACAGGAACACCCCTATAACAACCTTGGCAAGCGTGATAAAGCTTCTGTCTCTCTTTCTCTCAAATAACTCAAAATTGTAGAAAATATTCTTCTCTTTTTCTCTTAGTTCTTCTTTCTTTTCACAACAGCAAAGCTTTTTTAAAAAGAAAATTGGACTCTGAAACTCATAGCCATAAACACCCCTTATGGATCTGTTTAAGGCACCATAACTGCAGCCAATAATGGCTGGAATTGCAACAATAATGGCTGCCCTTTGGCTGCCAACAGCTCTACATTGAGCTGATAATTCCAGCTCATTTAGGACTTTCTTTCGCACATTTTTTTCAACAAAAAGTTTGGCCACTTCTTATTCCCTTGATTCATCATCGGATGTTTCCAGATCATTTTCTCCTCACGCCTCAAAGACTTTCTTGCATTTCTTAAATTTTTCTTTGACATTCTTTTTTTCTCTCTTCAAGTTCTTCTTAAGTTTAGGGTACTCAATCTTCATATGCCCCGGCTTCTTGCATTTATGGTAAAATGATAGGATCTTGCTTTTGTTCTTTCTCCTTGCTATAGTTTCTCCTTCCTTGTCATTTTAGAAATTTGCCTCTTTTGAACATTTTGTTGAATCTTTTAGCGAAGAGAGTCGTATCCTCGTCACTATCATCATCGTATTCAATTTCTTATTCAAGTTGTGATAGTAAAATTTTGAATGCTAATCCTTTCTTCTTGTTGTTCTCATCACTTTCATCATTTCCCTTCATAGTGATCCCATATGTCACGAGAGATCCTAGCAACTATCAAGACTCATCTTTCTGAGGCATTTTGTTTCTTCTATGGCGGTCACCTTTTGTTCTCAATTTCTTGTTAGGCACCCAAATTTTTCCTAAGTTCACAAGCTTGAGAATTTCACTATCTTCCACAAGCTTTCAGGTGTTTGTAAACATTTACAATACTTCAACAAACTATCACACTAGAGCTCCTCTAGTCTTCAAGATAATAGCCACTCTCTCGGATTAAAACAATGAGTTATAAAAAGTGATTCTCTCAAATGAGTAAATAGTAATAATAAATGCTCACAATAACTCTAGTTGGATGGATAAGTACAATGTAAGATCTCTATAGTAATTTCTCTCTTTTGATAACACAAATTTAGCTCTAAAGGAGATTCAAGAATTAGGGAATTGAATTCAATAGGTAAGAGTACTTCAATGCTCTTGATTAATCTCCCAACAACCTCAAGTCTTGTATTTATAGTCTCATTGATGAATCTATCTGTTGGAGCACTAAACACAATTAACTTTTTCATTGGAATTCAATCTGTACCATTGGATTAAGATGTGGAGAGTCAGGATTAAATAATCCAAGTTTAGTCGTAAACTTCGGTTGACCGAACTTTGTTTTTCGATCAAGGTAGTGACTCTGGAAATCTTAGATCATGGGATGCTTACAACTTAGGTCGACCGATGTAATTTTTGATCAAACTAATGGTTAAATAAATCTTCAGTCGTGGAATGCTTCCAACTTTGATCGACCGATGTATTTTTATCAAACCAGTGGCTAAATAAAACTTTGGTCGTGGAATGCTTGTTATTTTGGTAGACCGAAAATGTTTCAGTTGAGACAGTAGCTTCTTAGAACTTCGGTCGTGAGAGACTTGAACTTCAGTTGCCAAGTTAGGTCGATCGAACTTTTGACAGCTGTAGCATTTAGTCCCTAGCCTTCAAAAGTTGAATTTGTGAGCTACCTAAAATGAGTTTGTGAGATAATTTGACATTTATAATAACTCCAATAGAACTAAAGCATTGAATATGATTTGTAGGAGCAAACGGAATGAGATTTGGATGAGAATTGAGTCTTCTAAGCTCGTTTGCATTTTGCTACTTGTGAGTATGACAAATGACGCAAATAAATTTTGAATGATATTTTCAAAGTGCGCATACATGTATAAACTCAAAACGAATTTGAGAGACAATGTTTTGAGTCAGCACCGTCAAACGACACAAACAAAATAAATTCTTCCGCTAGCCATCAATAACATTTGCACACTAGTACAAATTGTACCAAAATTTGCAAATTTTGTGGAATTGTACAAATTTTACCAAAAATTTGTACCGCGGACCACCGCCAACTGCCGTCACACCACCACCACCAAGTCTCTGGAACAAGCCAAACCTGACGTCCTCCACAATGGTATTGGCAGGATCGTATCTTGCTTGCTGAGTACGCGATTGCCTCTCAGGTTGAAGTCATCTCGCATCTGCCCCTTAACGCCCCACCATGCTTCCCCAGGCCCACCTAGTTCTCCTATATCCACAACTTCTTCCTTCCTAGCTTCATCACTATCTTTAAAGAAACTATGGCCACCACCTGGAGCCATAACATGCTACACATATAAAACCTCATATTCCCATAACCAAACAATATCTAAGATGAAGTTGCACTCTTTTTAACAAATAAAGTCATAAACAGCAATATAGAAACAAAAGTAAAAAACTAAAAAAACTTTTTAAATAAATTTTCTCAATTGCACAATAATTTCTATAATTCCACCAAAATTTGCACATTTGTAGTAAATGGGTTCATTTTTAATTGGCTTTTCTTGGGCTCATAACTCTACCCAACGCTGACCGACAGGCTGAGTTGATCTTCTATTAGCTTGGGCTTTAATTGGGGCTACACTTAATGGCAACCCAAGTTCATTGACCAAAAGTCTTATTAGTCGTTAGTCTGTCCTCGATGTTTACCAAAGTATTGGACTTCTTCTTATTGAAAATTTCAAACTAAAGCCCATTTTGCCCTAGTATTTTTATTTTAGATTTTTTTTTTTGACTGTTTTGGTTTTCTAGTATTTTGTTCTTAATGAACTTTTTCAATTTGATCAAAATTTTATATTTGTTAGATTCTCTTTACCAGAAAATTTAAAAATATAAAAAAAATATTCAAATTTAAAAAAAAATCCACAGACAAAAAATAGACTAATTTTTGATTAAAAATAATTTTTTCTATCTTTAGTAAACTTTTTCTTAACTTGGATGAAAAAAATTTATATTTTGAGACTCCTCTTATCAAGAGGATTAAAAGTTTAGTCAAACCATGAAAAAGTTCACGAAAAACGGAAAAACTAGAAAACAAAAATAACTAAAAAAATCTAAAAAAAACTAGGTCAAAGTGTAGCTAAACTTATCTTGTTGGGTTTTGAATAAAAAAAATTTAGTACTAAATATTTAGAATTCAAACTCTGGCTATCAAATGTATGGAAAAAATTAAAGTGTTTTCTACCGGTGTCGATGCTGCGCCTCGATACATAACAGATAAATTTTATTTTTTTAATATTTACTGTTTGCACCGCTACCGCCATAAAAACATATATATATATTTAGTGTTTGAATAGTGAATTTTAGTGCTGGCGGAAAATCCGTCGACGTTGGTAACCGGCTGGCCGCAGGAGTTGACTGTGAGGATGAGATAGGGTGTAAAAAGGGGATGTCATGAATATTTGGCCGCAAGCCTCCATTTTTTCTAGGTTCGTTCTTGTTTATATATATATTTTTTTTCTATGTCAAACAATTATAAACTTTAACAGATTAACTATACTGTATCCCTTAAAGTATTGACGGATTGTCTCTTTGGCTATTCAACTAAAGATTTGTCCACTTTGGACCTATCACTTACTTTGTCCAATTTTTTAATAGATGATTACATATTTACATATGACACCTATGTGGCGCCTATGTAGATAACTAGACCCATACCCTAATCCTCCATTTTTTCAAACCCTAAATCAAAACACCCATTGCCTAACCTATCACTGCCCAATCAAAGACCCCTAAACCACCAGTGCCACCCATAGCCCAACTGGACTCACAACCAAACCACCACTACTTAAGGGGTGGGGTGGTGGTTTACCTTTTGACCTAAACCTAAATTCAAAGACTATTGTGATAGAGATAATAGAGACGACGGTAACAAAGATGACGCTCGCTCAATCTCTTTGAGAGAAGGAATAAGGCTACTAGGATGGGGGGTATTCCTGTTAGATATGGGCATTAGATGGGGTTTGAGGAAGAGGGGAATGGGGAGAGGTTGGGGAATGTGGCGGGGATAGGGGGTGGGGTTGTCCGTGGTGGATGTGGAGATGCATGGGGTGATAGGTGGAGAAGAAGGTTTTTTGGGCCCAAGGATTGCAGAATTTGGATCCTGTATCTTGGATCCACGTGGCACTCATGTAAAATTCCGTCAATAAAATGGGACAGAGTTTGTTATTAGTCTAGATTGAAAACAATTCGATAGGTTGAGGTCCAAAATAAAAGACTTTAGTAGGGGATGAAGTGTAACCGGCCTATACTTTAAGGGGACAAAGTGTAATTAATCCAACATCTCTTTTACCTCTTACCCACGACTAAATATTATATCACGTGGCATTGACAACATAGTATAACGAACTAATGAAAATAAAATGATCGAAATGGTTTACAAGTATGTCACCTAACTCTCTGTTGAATGTTTGTATGTCGTTTTGGTGCCAAAAATTCATTTCACACACCGATTACATGATTTTTATCAATCAGAAAGTGAGCAATGTTCACGAATCTCTAACTTTTCAAAACTTTAGCACTGTAGGTTCTTTTATTATTTTTTAACTAACATACGCGTCTTCATTAATTTTCCCTTATTCATACATGTGTTTATTAATAAACGTTAGGGCAATTCAATCTTTTGGATCATTAGATTATTTTAATTTTTTATTTTTATTTATTTTTTCTTCACTAAATCCCTAATCTAACCATAACATTACATTGCGGGTAAAGAATTTTGTTGTCCACGCAGAATTTAAGGATTGCATTCTAAATATTCGACTTGATATTTTGACCAAGTTACCACATCAATTATAACAATCTAGTGATCAAATTTTATTTTAGCCACATTAAATTATAATTACAAATTATTAAATACATACATATTGTGATCTTTTTTGGCTGATTATTAATCTAGTCATCCCATATTGAAGTTTAATGTTCGGTGTTAAAATTTCAAAAGTAAAATTACTTTACACACCTGTTACATTTTTTTAGTAAATCAAAAAGTAAACAATGTTCACGCATCTCGAACCTTCCAAAATTTCACCATTGTACATTCCTTTACTTTTTTTAATCATCATATACGTGTCCATTAATTTTTTCATATTTATACCCATATTCATTAATAAAAGTTAAATGATTCAACCGTTTGAGACTATAGAAACATTTATCCTTTTTTTTTTTTTTCCTTCCACCAAATCTTTGATCCAAGCATAGCCTTACTTTGTGG
>BRYE01000014.1:15934574-15937074 GCA_030159115.1 Actinidia arguta var. hypoleuca | reverse complement strand
GTTTGTTGACGTAGACATGTAACAAACTGTCTCTCTGCTGGGCCCTCTGTCTCTTTCTACGTGCCCACGCCAATATACAGCGCGTGTAAAATAGAGCTTAAATTAATTAGTTAACTATTAAAAGAGTCCCACGAGAAAGAAAAAAAAAATAACAATAACTTGCGGTACTTCGTCCTTTTATAGGTATTTTGTGTTTTTTCAATTGATTTGTGATCGCAGTAACAATATGGTAGTGGATTTGATCCCAATTGATTTGTATATATACGAACCTATATATATGTTTAAACAAAGTAATGAAAATAATTAAGAATCATAATAATATGCGTATATAGTTATAACAAAGAATATGTGTATATATATGTATATCTGTAGACATAATCATTGGTTTTGTATAATTCTTTTTTCGTTCAATTTTCTATCGTCGTTCAGTTTTTCACCGTTATAAGTATATAGTCAGAGTCATTGTTTTCTAGTCAGATGTATTATTTGAGATGTCAGTTGCAACATTATGAGTTTGATGTACACATCATTAAGAATTTCAGAATATATTAACAATTTATTAATTATGTCAAGGATTGGTGGAAACAAATAAGTCATAACATTTTAACTCTTTTCGTTACCACAGTAACTACTGAACGAGCAGTTTCAGCTATGAAGCATGTTAAAATTGTTCTTCGCAACAAGATGATTATTTATATCAAAAGAGAACTTTCTGAACCTATCGATTTAGATTCAATAATAGATGGTTTCTATTCCATGAAGAACCGTCGAATACAACTTCAATAGGTATTTTTTCTTGAATTTTTTTTGAATATTTACCTATTTATGTACACTTTTGTTATATATTAATTACGAAATTGTTTAGTTTATATAACTTTTGCATATACATGTTGTATAAATTTTTTTTTATATAATTTATTAAAACTTTTTATAGCCCAAAGTAAATTAGAATTCTGACTCCACCCTTGAATATATATATATATATATATATATATGCGTATGCGCGCACGCCTGCTGACATTTTAACCTTCTTTAACTTATGAAGTACTCTAACTTTGCCCCAAATTGCAATTAAGAGAGCTGCTTTTCAACCCCATAATGGTTTTACTATTTTACCCCCACCTCACGCCACCCCTCTCTCTCTCTCTCCTTCCCTTTTCAGTATTTTTTTTAGTTTTTTTTTTAGTTTTTTTTTAGTTTTGTGTATTTTTTTTATCTTTTTAAACCAAATCTATCTATCTCTTCCCCCTCTCCCTTTTCGGTTTTCTGTATTTTTTTTTAGTTTTTTTAATTTTTTTTTTAGTTTTGTGTATTTTTTATTAGTTTTTTTATCTTTTTAAACCAAATCTCCCCCCCCTCTCTCTCTCTCCCTCTCCCTTTTCGATTTTCTGTATTTTTTTAAAGTTTTTTTAGTTTTTTTTTTCAGTTTTTTTTTAGTTTTGTGTATTTTTTTTTAGGTTTTGTTTCATTAGTTTGTCAGGGGGCAGGAGAAAAATTTTCATCTTTATCAAGGACGTATGATTTCTGAAGGCTAAAACATTTGTGCCCCTGAAGTTCTCTTCCCTTTTCCTTCCCCCCTCCCCCCACCTACACAAACAATTTTTTTTTCAGATTGTTTTTTAGTTTAATTATTTTTTTAATAAGTTTTTCTTTATGAAATTATTTTTTTTGGAATCTTTTTGTTTTTAGTAATTTTTTTTTAAATTTATCGGGCCCTTTTTTGCTAAAGGAGTTAGAAAATATATTTTTTATAAATGACGAAAAAAATAAAAGTAACTAAAAAAATCTTTAAAAAAAAAGAGTTCAAATTGGGCTTTAGACCTATTAGAGTAAGAAAAAAAATTAAAATAATTTTCGCTTTTAATTAAATGGTGGAGGAGATTCTGACATGTATCAAAAATTAATAAACAAAAAAACAAAATCAATAAAATAAAAAAAATAAAACTACATAAAAATTAAAAAAAATTAAAAAAAAATATTGAAAACAATAATAAAAATAAATATTTATCTAAAAATAAAAATAAAGCTGATAAAGAAAAAAATAAATTTCATAAAAAAACTGATAAAAAAAATTAAAAAGAATTAAACAAAATTAAAAAATAAATAAAAAGGAAGGGGAGTTGCTGGGGAAAGAATAAAGGGAGGGGGGTAGAATGATAATTCACTGGGGGACATGGGAGGGCGCAGTGTCAGGGGAGAGGGGAAAAGCAATTTTCTTGCAATTAATTCTCTCACCTTTTAATTGGTCATCCTTGTACTAATGACCTGATCGTTGTTTCACTGGAGAAGACTTCTGAGTTTTATCTCCTGGTCCATAGCTCAAAATAAATCTCCCCAAAGGCTTGTCATCTAGTATCGACATAGAATTTGTTTGGATGAGCTTTCCAAGCTTGGCTAAATAATATTTACTGTCTGGGGTGTAGGTTTGAATTATGCCAATGTGTAAGTTAGTGATTTCCTGCTATATAAGTTGTGTGGCTAACTCATTCATAAAGAGGTA
>BRYE01000014.1:15862074-15864574 GCA_030159115.1 Actinidia arguta var. hypoleuca | reverse complement strand
AGAGAAATAAGCATCACATGTACCAATTCAAGCTTGTTAACACATGATCAAAGATATGTACAAACCTAGTTAAGACTAAAAAATTTTGCCCCTAAGCATTTATAAACAAGCATTTAAACCATTTAAGAGAAATAAACCCACCACACCTACGTCAAAGATGGAATCTAACTATTGGACCAAGTCAAGTAGTTTCACCAACTATTAATGGTGTAGAGTTCATCATTAATGGTGGATTTATTACAAACAAAGTAAACTAAGAGTAAAAGATAAAAATACAAGGAATATAAAAAGGGCAAGGAGCACACAAGAAGCTAAAAGTAAATAAAAATGCTTCAAAATTAACAATAAGAAGTACTTACAATCTTAAATAAGCAAATAAGAGTAAAAGTTTTGAAGATCAAATACATTAAATACATAAATCTATTTCTTCTTCTCTTTCTCTCTCTACAATAATTCTAGATCTAAAATTGGAGGCCAAATCTAAAAATTCCATCTCTCGTAATCTCAGAAAAGTTGTTTAAATAGGTCCCAAAAAAGTCTTAATAAAAAGACTAAAATGCCCCTAAAAGTTGTGTAGAAAATCTAGAGAAGTTCTGTTTTTAGCCTTCACTACTGATACTGCTGAATCAACTACTGATAGTTCTTCTGTGCTTGATCTACCGATAGTGTTGAACCAACTACTGGTAGTGAATTATCTTCTTTTGCCTCTAGACTGCCTTGTATACCGATAGTGCTGAGTCAACTACTGGTAACGAATATTCTAAATTGGCCTCTAAATTTTGCCTCTAGACTACCTTGTATACGGGTAGTGCTGAGTCAACTACCAGTAACAAATATTCTAAATTGGTCTCTTGAATGTGGGCTATCGGTAGAGATAAATCAACTACCGATAATGAATTATTTCTGCTTGCCTCTAGAGTTCTTACTACCGGTAGTCTTCAGACCACTACCAGTAGTAACCTGCTTGGTTTTCCCAAATTTCACTATTAGGCTTCACATTGCCACTCGAGACATCTCCTTGGCATTTAACTTTACATCCACTCCTAAGCTTACATAAATATGGCTAAAATGGCATCTTTAACATTAATGTTCCTACACAACTCACAAAAAATACTTGCGAATAAAATAGATTAAATCGGATGGTTTAACATGTGCAAGTGTGCAAAACGAGGGAAATTGTATCGTTTATCATTCAATATTGTGTGCTAAACAATAGTCCCAAAAGTAATGAAGTCATGATGCTCACCTGAATGTGCTGTGTCACTAGCAGACTCCTTATCGTCTCCGAGGTCTCTTCGGAAAGGGCGGCAACATCGTTTGGCAACATAACAGCCAGCGCAAGAGCCAAGTTGGTGTCGTGATCCTAGGTGGAGTCAACTTCTATTACCTACCTACTGATATCGCAGGCGAAGAACTCGAGCTTCCAAAGCTCGATAGCCGTAGCTGAGCTTGTCTTACCCATTTTCTATTGGGGCCACTTGGGCATGCCCACCAAAAGTTCCTTCCCTTTGCGTTTGCTAAGAGGAGGGACCTCGGGTGAGCTCGAATTGACCCCATTATTGCCTCAGTAGACTCCACGATGGGATCAACTATTTTGATCGAGCTCGGCCGGAGTGGATTTCTTTAGATTCCTAAACCTCATTATGTCGGATTCGACCGAGCTCGGCCCAATGACCTTAACCTCTCTCACAAACTGAGGGGGAAAGTGGGCAAAATCGCATAAATGCTCGTTATTATGAGCTTGGTATGGAAATAGATAATGTTGAGTCCTCTGGCTTAATCTCGAAGATCACTCAGCCCCCCTCCTATTTAACACAAGTTGACTGACAATTTCGTCACCTTCTTCGTCCTTACTATCGAAGGGATCTGGGGAGGTGTAGCTGGACGAACTCGAAGTGGAGCCCTCTCTGGAACCTTGTACTCGCATTGGGGGGGGGGGGGTGTATGCTAAGCTTGGCTACCAGTCTTTTCGGGCTTAAGGTGTCATGACGTAGAGCTCGACTCTCGATGTGCAATAGGGGAATAATTGCTCTGACAAATTTTGTAGTCCTACCTGAAATTGTGTGCCGATAGATTGGCTTATACAAGAGGAGCTCGACTACGTCCCTAGACGCGTGCCTGTTGTTGGCAGCCCAGATAACCTCCTTGCAATTGTCGAAACGGTGTTTGAACTAGTCGCTGAACTCTGCAGAAGCAATAGGAACGAGTATTAGCACCGATATAAGGAAAAATCACAAAGCATGAAGAATGCAAAATCTATGAAAAAAATACTTACTATTAGGAAAATGACCTTTGTCCCTTGGGAATGAACAAAGGTCGTCATCCCCAACTCAAAATTCTCAAGCGCCCGAAACCCAGACAAATTGGTCAAGAAACAAGTCCTTGTCCGGGTTGCTGGTGACCAATCTCGTTTGAGGCTGGTCAAGTTTCCTCAGGCACAAATAATTATTACCATCATAGAAATGGTTGCTCGTCTCCTTCTTCGGCCGAACTATGGTGT
>BRYE01000014.1:15822074-15834574 GCA_030159115.1 Actinidia arguta var. hypoleuca | reverse complement strand
ATGTAAAGACATCATAGTTATTCTTCAAAAATTCAACCAGAGGCTTTCATAACTCTTCGGTCACCTATGTTCTGATCATAACATAGCGATCAAGATAATTTGGATGTATGGAGATTGGAGCAACTTCTTCCAAAGGTTTGGTGTTTTCTGATTCTCTAGGGTCTACTAGGGTAACCTTTTCCCTCTCATCCCTTAATGCCTCCATAAAGGCATCGACAATCTGTAATTGCTATTGGGCACTTGATTTGGAAGGAGACTCAGTCTTCATGGCCAATATGAAGCACTACCTAGCAATTTTATGATTGCCGCTGACTTGGACTACCCTTGTTGAAGTAGGAAACTTCATCATTAAATGATAAGTTGAGGTGATATCCTTGATTCCTCCTAAAGTTGGGCGGTCTAGGATCGCATTGTAAGACGAAGGGCAATCCACCACAATGAGATCTTGCCACGTAGTGGTCTGGTGAGGCTCCATTCCTAAGGTCATTGGCAACTTGATCCATCCAAGCGGGTGTGTCGTGTTTCCTCTAAATCCGACCAAAGGGCTGTGAAAAGGATAGAGTTTATCCAGCCTGATCTTCATTTTGTCAAACGCCGAGATGAATAAGATGTCCACAGAATCTCCATTATCAATCAAGATTCTCTATACATTGAAATTGACGATTATAGCAAAAATGATAAGGATGTCATCATGAGGGAGATGTAAGCCTCTCAGGTCGTCGTTGGTGAAGGTAATGGGATGGTGAGTACACAACCCTAGCGAGGAAAGGTTTATAAATTTTTTCTTTAGCTCACCCAATTGCAGTTTTAGGGTGTTTTTTTTTTGGATGAGCTTGAATATCCTCCTGATCCAAATCCACCATGGATCACTTGTATATCTCCTGTTGTGGTCCTATTGTCTCCATATCTCCTTTTTTGAGAATTAGGTTGTGGGCGATCAACAACATATTCCTTAGATACCCCTTTTTGATGAGATCAACTATCTACTGAGCTAAAAACAATCTTCAATGTTATGCCCGTGATCTTGGTGAAACTCATAGTACTTGTTCTTATTTCTTGTGCGGGAGTCAGTCTTTATTTTATCAGGCCACTTGATGAATTATTCATTTTTGATATCTGTGAGCACTTGGGCGATGGGGGCGTTAAAGGGCGGCAATATTAAATCAGGGTGGCGAGGTGGAGTACGAGGACGTCGGTCGTTAATTTGCCTCCTTGAGCCTCTATCAGACCTCTTGCTTCTCAACTCATTCCTGTAGCATGATTGTCTGGTGTCAGGATCTTTCCTTTTATGATTGTCCTTTCTCGCCTCCTTCTCTTAGCCACGGCTAGGTCCTCCGCAGCTATATACTTGGTAGCCTTGCTCTATAGGGTTGACAAGGTTTTAGGGACACTTATGAAAAAGGGAGTCAAACTATGGGCCTGGGCAAAGTCCCTCTATCATGGCCATGATCACCACTTTATCACTGGGATCATCCACTTCTAAGACAGCCTGGTTAAATCACTTTACTTAGTCTTTCAAGTTCTCAGTCTCATTCTAGTGAATAATGAAAAGGTGGGAGGCGTTCTTCTGCCTAACCCGGCAGCTCATGAAATTGATGATAAAGAATCTGTTTAGGTTACCAAATGAGTCAATGGTTTTGAGAGACAACTTTTTGAACCATGACCTCGCTCATCCTTTTAGGGTAGTAGATAAAGTCTTGCACATTATTTCATCAGAGTATTGTTGGAGTGACATCAGGTTCTTGTACGAATCTAAGTGTTCCATATGATTAGTTTTCCCTTCATAGACCCCGAGTTGAGTAGGCAACTTGAACATGGAGGAGACTTGGGTTCTCATCACCCTTTCTGTGAATGGGGGTTCGGTCTGTCTGATCAAAGCATCTACGATAACTGGCACGCTTACGCTAGTGTTGATGGTGTCAATACAGGCGTCCAAATCTCTGATCTTCTGGGTGGTGAATTTATCTCAGCGTCTGGGCACTTGGTCATCTCGACAAGATGACCTTCCCCTTCTCCTGACCTCCTCGCCTTCTACTTCGGGAGTCTGGCTAGATGACCTAGATTCTGATGACACAGGACTTCTTTCTCGCCTAGGGTACAAGCTGGGCAATTGATGTCGTTGATTTCATGCTCGGCCAATGCTCTGATGACTCTGAGATTTGTCGTTGCCCGATAGTTAAGAACGGTGAGCTCGTTGGACTTTTAGAATAGGTACTACAGTTGGAGACAGTGGATTTGCTGTGGCGAGGTGCTGTATCAGGCGGACGTTGTTCTCATTCATGATTCTTATTTATTCGGCAATACTGTGCATCTCATGTTGAAGGCCCTCTAGATCCGGAACTTGGCTGGTGTGTTGGCCATTGAGTGAGCTTTGTTATCCAAAGGACTGCTGGCACTTGTCTAGGTAGAAAATGACTGCGGAGGTGTATAAAAAGCTTCGAGAACTGTCATTCCCACAGACGGCGCCAAACTATTATAGTAGAAATCTGAGGCGAGCAACCAACAGTCAGAATTGCTTGTGACCTAGATACTTGACCTCAACTAATACTCGGGCGACCTGTGCAGACGAGAACAAACGTTACTGGTCGAGGTGAGGCCACTCAAAATTCCTCTGGCGTAGGAATTAGACCAAGGCAGACAAGCTAAGCAAAACAATAACACCAAAACTCTCTGAATAAATAAGGGTTTTTTGCGTGAATCTTTGTGTTGGGAGAGCAACATTTTTATAGTTGGAGAATGGAGAGCCGTATAAGGAAAGTATGGAGTGATCCTCATATGGATAAGTATGGAAAGAGATCCTGGAGATATTGGAGTAAGAATAGGAGAATGTCATATGGAGAACAATCCGCAATTATAGGTGACATAGTGGGGAAGGAGTCTTGTGTAGACGGAGTCCTTACGAAAATCTTCAAGGAGATAACTTATGATCTGTCAATGTAGAAGTCCTCGCCCACTGGCGAGTAGGAGAATCGTGCTCATACATATATTGGCGAGGTGAGCAATTGGTGATGATGCGATGGGTGACCAAGATTATTCTGGCGATATAGTGGTGCGGTCCTCCGAGCGATGTGACCAACTTGGTATATCAGTGGGCGGATGTTTTACCCTACATCATAAATCATTGTGTTTGGTCGGTTTGTAGGTGACAACCTAGTTGGGATTTACGCATTTCACATTGCTAGTATTTTGAAATCCTTATTTGCTGATTATAGCTCTTTACTCGTTAATAAAATTTTCTTTTTTTATATATAAAAAATAGGGCAAATTACATCAACTTCCCCTGAAGTTTGGATTTAATACAGATTTCGTCTCACTTTCTAAAAATTATACTATACTCCCCAATCAAAGTTTATCTGCTAATAGAGGTAGCAAAAAATCTTATTTTACCTTAATACCCTCAGCTAGGGAGTGAATTTATATATTATATTCTTCATTTCCCTCTTTATCTCTGAGTCAACCAAACTCGAAGGCCAACACATCCAATCCGGAACCCATTCCGCCTCCTAGCCCACCCCAACCCCCGCCATGGCCGGCCGCTTCCCAGCCCCTATCGATGGTTGCTTCCCAACCCATCTTGCATCCATGCCCACTGCCTAACCCAACCCCATGGACTACCGCCTTCTCGTAAAAACCCCAACCACTACCTCCCTTTTTTTCCTATAATAAATGATATGCCAACCCCTCCTCTCTCACACTCACACACACAAAAAAAAAAAAAAAAAACATAGATCTATATAAATATATATTGTTTATATTGACAATAATCAATGAAATGACTTTTATTAGAAAGGAGGGAGGAGTCAATTGATTACCACAACCCTCTTTGATTAACCTACTAGAAATCGCCCTTTTACCTCATACGATCTGTGATTGTGCGAAGTGATGGAGAATTAGGGTTGGAGATTTATGAGTTTTCAATTTTGATTGAGTTTTGCTCTGTGATGGAGAATTAAGGTCGTAGTGGGAAAATGATGGTGGAAGTGGTAGGGGCAAGGCAGTGGTGGTGGTGGTGGTGGTGGTGGTGGTGGTGGTAAGGGCAATTGCAGTGGTGTCTAAACTACGAGTAATTGTGGCATCTGGCCTCGGGTGTTTTGATTTTGGAACCTGAGACAGAGAAAGAACAAGTTTTTTAAAAAAAAAATTCTAACATAAAACATAGTAGTTTTTTTAATTGGAATTATTCTAAAGGTTAAAATTGGTATTTTGTAAAAGTTGAATGCTGACATCATCAAAATTCTCTATTTGACTTAACGGTCAATTAATGAAGGGGAAAAGTGCAATCTGACTATGAATCTCAGGAGAAGGCAGTGTAATTTTTAGATGGTGAGGGGTAACTACATTAAAGCTAAACCTGAGGCCGCGAGGTTAATTTACCCAAAAAAGTGATATATAACACTCCCACAAACCCCTGAACTACTAATAGAGCTGCAAATTGGGTCGGGTTGGACTTACTTGATCCACTATAATAATGGGCCCAACCGACCACGGGTCAGACTAAGTTCAGCCCGCTACAATACCGGTCCGGACTTGGCCCAGAGAGTTAGGCCATAGCTTGGCCCATTAACCCGAGCCGCTATAGTAGCGAGTTGCTACAGTACCAGTCCGGACTTGGCCAAGCCCCCTTTTTTATTTCATTTTTAGATTTACTTTTTTATGCAACAACCCATAAAAAAGCAACAGACATGTTGGAACTTCATTTCTTAATTTTTTTATCAAATATAGGGATTGAAAATTTTAAACAATCAAAAGTTAAAAAAATTGAAAGTTGAGATTTGCATCACTATAGTTAAGTGCATCGCAATTAGGTTGGCACCCACAACCATCATTCATTTGCATTACTCATTCTTCAATTATAATGTATAGTATAAATTTTTTTAAAAAAATCAACTAATTATTGTCTTCAGTCACTTCATCGCCGTCCGTTAGATCCATATTGTTAAAAGGTTCAATGACGTAATTCTCTTTCGTAATCTCGTATTGAATTCTGTACTTTGCATCATCCCAATATTTAATACAAATTTGACACTCCAGTATCTCTGGGCTTAACGAGCTTCTCCTTTCTTTTATTTATCGATTACCTACACTAAAAACGGCCTCTGATGCCATAGTTAATGCCAGAGGAGTTAATAGATCACGTGTCATGATAGAGAGTATCGAAAAATTCTTTATGTAGTCTCTCCACCATGCCAAAATATCAAAATTATCTTTTTCAGATTATGTTAAAAAAGCACTAAAGTCTGTGTCTAAATATTTAAAAAGTTCATTGCATGATGAAACACTAGTGATTTGTCTACTATAGTTAGCTATCACATTCCAAGGTTTCTTACCTCGTACGCCACTAGTTAAAGTAGAAGATGTAGAAGTGTTGGTTGTAGCCATGCTTGTGGAATATTTTATTTCGTACGAATTATATAGATTAATTACTACTAATTTAATGTCATTATCGGTAATGATTAAATTAACATTTAATAATTTATTAATAGTGTCAATAAAATATTGTACACCTACTAATTGAAGCTTGGGGTCTATTACAAATGTTAAAGCAAATAATATAGCCAAATTCTGTCAATATTTTAAAATTTTAATTTTCATAACCGCACAAGTGTCGGTAAATATAGGATTGTCCCTATGTTCTTGAAAAATCTAAGCAATGTTATATATGTGTAAGATGATAAGTTGAATAGTGGGATAATAGACACCCGAACACTCTTTAGTATCGATATAAAAAACTTCTAAAAAATGATAAATGGCACGACACACATCCCAATCATTTGAAAATATCATGTTTAATTGATTTTGTTGTGTGTAAAGACCAATAATATTTTTAAATTTGTTAGTTAATTATAGTATAAGATAAGTTGTGTTCCAACGGTGTATAGTGTCTAATAAAAATCTCCTACATTTTGAGCCATGTGCTTTAAAAAAAAAAAATTAATCTTGGTATCTATACGTAGAAGATCTAATATAAAGGATGGCATCTTTAATTTTTTTTAATTTTATCTTCAAAATTTTTTTAATGCATCCTTAACAATTAAATTTATAATATGACAAACACATCAGACGTGACATAAATCGTTACCTATAGAAGTTTTTAATTGACGATTAAATAATTCAATTGCGGCGATATTATTAGTCGCATTATCAAAAGTAATGTTGAAAATATTATTTTGAATATCAAATTCTTGTAAAACATTCATAATAAATAGAAAAATATTTTGGGTATTATGTGGGTATTCAATATTGCAAAAACCAATAAAAAGATTTTTGTAGATTCCAAGCGAAATCAATGTAATGTGCAGTCAGAATGTAATAATGAAGTTGATTCATACCTTTTCACATATCAGAAGTGCAGGAGATAATAAAATTTTGTGTACGTAGTTCATTAATTAATTGATTTTTTGGATTTGAAAATTTTTGAAGCAATCGCTTCTAATAGTAGTTTTAGAGATGGACTAAAATTGAGAATTTATATAGGTTTGTTGAAAACGCTCAAATATGCAGTTAGAATGTGTATAATCAAATGAGTGGTTTGTCCAAGCAGTGGGTTGCTTGTGTTTTGAGAGGTCTTAAGTTCAATTCCCATCACACTTAATCAGCAGCACATTTTTTTTATTTTATTAACTCTTGAATTAATAGTTTATGTAATAAATATAACGTATATACAATCAAATGAGTGGTTTGTCCAAATGGAAGGTTGACAACGTTTGGGGTGGGAGGTCTTGAGTTTGATTCTCAGATTCACACTCAACAATTTTCAAAATTTTTGCTACAGTGATAGGCCTAATATTCAGGCTATTGGGCCGATTGGACTAGGCCGCTTTGGTAGACCGATTCGGGCCTAATAGGTTTCGAGTCAAACGGGTATCTTAACGGGTCAGACCTAACCGGCCTACTATAGTCCCGAGTCGACACCTAGGCGGGCTCACAAGCCCGGCCCAAATTTGCAACTCTAACAACTAGATCATGGAAAGTTTAAACAGTATCTTATTGACTTAATTTCACAAACACCTTCTAAATTATTTTATTTTAATATTTTTATTATTTCATCTAAAAAGTGAATCATATTGACCCCTTAACTATTTAATTGTATCATATACACCCCTTCTATTATTAATTTATCTGAAATAGTGATAAAAACCAATCACGTATTATCCATGTGCTTTAATTAAATGCCCTTATATCTAAAATATTTTTATTTTTGTATGAAAAATAAGTTAACACTCTATTTAAACACTTATTAATAAGAGTAATATTTACTCTCAAAGTGGCTAAATAAGTATGTATATGGAGTATTGAATTATTTTTTATAAAAAAATTAATGGTATTTTAGACATAAGGGTATTTAATTTAAGCACACGAATAATACATGATCGATTTTTATCACTATTTCAAACAGATTAGTGACAAAATGGGTGTAAATAATATAATTAAATAGTTAAAAATGTCAATATAATTCACTTTAAGAGGGTAAAAGTAATACATAAAAAAAATAGTTTAAGAGGTGTTTATGAAATTAGGCCAATCCTATTTTGTCTATCCCAAATGAAACGTCCTACATGTGCCCATTTAAAAATCTAGCATACGATTTACTTTTTGTTTTTCTATTATAAATATCACCCAAGCTCGAGCCAACCAATTTTCAACGTTAAAAAAGTGTCATGAGCGGGTGTTGATCACGGTTCGGTTCAGTTCAGCCCAGCCCGATTAAGGACAAAATTGTGAATAATAATTTGGCATGTTTCTGAATTGAATTCGACTTTGAACATTAGTGAATCGAATTGAACCGTGAAGAGCCAACTGTGTGTACAAAATGAACTCATATTAGTAAACCAAATCTAATCGAACATGAACATTAGTGAACCAAATTGAACGATGAATAATCAATAGCTAATGATTTCGTTTGGTTAAAAATTGCAGTTCAGACTGAAAAACCCTGAACCGAATTATAAGCTATCGGTTTAATTTTTTTGAACCGCGAACCAAACCATAGAAAAATAAAACGAACCAAACCGTATAGTTTGGACTGTTTTGGTAAATTTTCCAGTTCAATCTTTTTTTTTTTTCTCACTTCCTATCACGAGCTGCACTTTGTTATTCTCACTTTTTATTTGATTTGTTTTCTTAGAGCATCCACGTCAAGTTGAATAAAAGTCAATATTAGCTAATTTCGCAGTGAAAATATTAAAAATGATCCATATCAAATTAGCTAAAATAGCTTATAAAAATAAATTTGCTATATTACCTAGTCAAATTTGACTATTCACTATTTACATGTTATTGAAAATATAAATTATATTTTAAACCCTTATACTCTTAGTAAAATATTTCATTTCGATCATTTCATTTTCAATTGTATCAATAAACTTTTTAAACTTGGTCTTTTCATCCGTATACCGTTCCATTAAAAATAAATGACTTAAAAAAAATATGACCATTCTAAAATTATACTTTTAAAAATACCATCATTTGAATAATATAATCGTTTTAAAAATATAACCATTTAAAAACAGATCATTTAAAAAATATTACCGTTGGAATAATGTGACCATTTCAAAAAATTTGCGATAGAAAAAAAATTCTTAAAAATAGAATGAATAAATAATAATAAATAATAGAATAAAATTAGAATATAGATATTGATTGGGTTAATATTTAAAAAGTAACTAACAATAATATAATTCATAATTTTTAAGTTATAATTTAGTTCAAATTTAGTGTGATTGATGTGGATAACCTAAATATTGTTCTACAATCTCAAAATAATACTTATTCTTCCCGCACATGATTTATAATTTACTAAAACCATTCTTTGCATTTCATATTTATAAAAGTACTTTGCTTCCCTCAAGTCCAACAACTGCAAGGCACAGCTGCATTGTCCTTGCATAAATCGTTCATATCGTAAATTTTGTTTATGAAAATCAGTACTTGTTAAATACTATTTTATAACTTAATAAATTAATATAGTACTACATACATAATTAAACTCGAAGAGAGGCTAGGCTCGATGAGTTTGAATCTGAGATTGCCAAGACTGGTCAATTAAGTATTGCCCTAGCTGCTGAGCGGAATTTCTTTTTGGTGAGTACTCAAGCTGCTGAGCATACGATACATTTTTAGATAGATTTTCACACTTGTCTGTCATATACGAGCATTTCAGAAATAAAATCGAATTTTTTTTCTATTCCCACGGTAATTTTTTCAAATTCCACTATTCATCGCCATTAAATTATGCACATATCATGAATGTGCTGAAAATCCATAAAAAAAAAAAAAAAAAAAAAAAGAAGAAGCTAACTTTCATTACCAATTGAAATGATTAAGAAAGAAAATTAAAATATAGGGATAACATTATGGAATTTGAAAATACATGAATCAAAATCGAGGCAAGGAACTATTTTTTTAATTTACCCTAAAAGTTAATAAAGATGGCGTAGAACACCCATGAAAGGTAGAAAAACTCAATATAACAATGCGATATCATGCTATTATTGATATTTAGATATTATTTAACCATATTAAGAAATAACTACGTGGCCATATATGATAACCCAAACTACGAAAGTGCATAGTTCTATCATGCAATATGATTTTTTTATTATATTAGTGTATGATAATACAATATGTTAATGGTAAATTTGATATCATCGTTATACTGAGTTTTTTCTTATATGAAAGAGGAAAGACGTACGTACATGTTCAGAATAAAGACAATTATTTTTTATTATGAGTGAACAAACGTATTTTCAAGTGTGTACCACAATAAATGTCGAAAAACAGTAACATCTCACTCCAATGGAGTTGGGTTTTTGCCATGCAATTGTGTTGTCATTTGTAGATTTGAATTCAGCGTTGCGATGCTTGTGTGACGTATTCCATATTTTGTTTGTCAGTAAAGTAAGTTTATAATTTATTTGTATATTTTATTTTGGTCACGTCAGTTGTTTGTATCTCATGAGAATTTGTGCTCACAGTTAGATTTGATTTGGTTTGGTTTGGTTTCATAGAGTTGGGTCAATCATTTTTGTTTTATATTGAACCAAATCAATTGTATAAGGCCCCACATTATTTTTGTAAATTTCACCGTCGATTTGTGGATCTAAATCTCCACCATCCATTTAAAAATAGTCAAAATTATAAAAAAAAAAATCATCCATTAATCATTTTATTTAATAAATCTCTTTGGATTACTCAAACATAAAGGATTACAAATCCCATAAAAGAGATGCTATTCCTAATCTATTCCCATGGGACTGCGGGAATTATGATTGAAGAGCTAATTCTATTAAATTAAAATTTGTTAATTTTTACAGAGCATAAAATGAAAGATTAGCAGTCCTATTAATACAGGGAGATTGGACTTGTGTTTGCGATTCATGGGTTCGGACTTTCTCAATTTTTTTTTTTTTTTGAACAGCAAAAAAGAAGTATTATTAAAATTCAAAAAAAAAATACATCGAAATATGCTAAAACATAGCATATTTGGAGTCATTCTCCTTTTGATTGTTATAAAAAGAAAGATTTTAAATTTAGAATCTTGAAAGATTGTATATTTAGATACGTGATCCCACTTGGGTTGTATTTGAATCAAGTATTTGATTAGAAAGATAAATAAAAAATAAATAAATAAATTAAATGATTCGACCGTTCAGCATAATTAGATCTTTTACTTTTTTTTTATTTTATTTTAATTTTTCACACAAAATTCTTAATCCAAACAAAGCTTACGGATTTTAAGTTACCTTTGAGGCATGCAACACCTTTTACCTTGTGCACTTTCGGCACTTTGTCCTTTGAGGTATGCATGCTTGGAGCTTTTATTATATGTAGGTATTTCTTTCCCTACGCATAACAACAATGCCCATTCCTCTCTCCTCTTGTCATGTTTTATTCGTTAATAAAATATTAGTTTATTTTTGTGATAAAAAAAATTGACGTTTTGTGAGCTCTATTTTTGTCATTTGTCATCTCTGTTATATTGAGTTTTTAGTGTAGTTTCCGGTTAAAGTTTCTCAGAGTCAGGCCCGTCCTTGGGCCTAAGCCCACCAGGCCTGGGCCTAGGGCCCCCCAAAAAAATTCAAATTTTAGGGCCCCCAAGTATATTCAAAAATTCTCAAAATTTAGGGCTATTCATTTTATTTTGGAACATTAAAAACTCAAATTAGATCCATTTTAAGGCTACTCATTTTTATTTTAAGCCCTTTCAAAATTCTTAAATTTTAGGGCTACCCATTTTTATTTTGGAACATTAAAAACTCAATTAGGCCTATTTTTATTTTAAACCTCCTCAAAATACTAAAAAATTCTCAAATTTTAGGGTTACCTATTTTTATTTGGGAATACTAGAAACTCAAATTATACCCATTTTTATTTTAGAGCCCCTAAAAATACTCAAAAATTTTAGGGTTATCCATTTTTATTTTGAAACATTGAAAACTCAAATTAAACTCATTTTAAGGCTACTCATTTTTATTTTAAATCCCCCAAAAATTTTCAAATTTTAGGGTCCCAAATTTTTTTGGCCTAGGGCCCCCCAAAATTCAGGGACGGCCCTGCTCAGGGTAGATAGGAGTTTTATGGAGGTTTTTTCTAACTGATTTGTAACGGATTGACGGGAAAGTTTCTTGTATTTTCAGTTGGATATACGCCAACTTACTAAATTTTGTTTTTAAAGTTTTTTTGGGAGTGTTAGTCATTGCCTAAGCGTATATGGCAAGTTTTTTGAGTATGCTTTATTGTTCCGAGCGGGTTAATCAAATTATAAAATTTAAACCAGTGCCATCAGTTTTTTATACAAGAAACATTCCAAAATATTCATGTAACTTGCCAACGCTACAATTCTAGCCATGTGAAAATGGCCATGTTCTAAGAAATTTATTAATAACTATAAGAAAGAAGAGACTTATACAACTTTCTCGATTACCTAATGCAAAACTAGTGCGAGTAGTTGATGATACTTAAAATGACTTTAAAAGTCTTTTATTGAGTACAAAATACGTTCAAGGTGCGTAGAGTTTAAACCCAGTTAACCCCTACTCATACCTATACAGATTACGAAATATCTCCTTCGTAGTCTAATCCTATGCTTATAACATATTCTCAATAAGAAAGGCGTGAGATTGGAAACCTGATACCCCACCCATATATTATTATAATTCTCAGGTAATTAAGATTGTATAATTAATTAAGTGTATGGGAACAAATAACAAAGAGAGGTGAAGAAGAGAATCCCATGCCCATAATGCCCCTAGTATTATCAAATAAGTATACATCCAAGTGGCAATGGCAAATAGATGTGAAGAAGAGAATCCCATGCCCTTGATGCCCCTAACTAGCTTTATCAAGCAAGGGTACATCCTAGTGTGATGACAGCTCTAAATGAATTTGTAGGAGCCAATGACCATATATCACAAACAATCATGAAGAACTTATGGTTATAGAGTACAATGATTGTAAATTATGGTTGTAAGTTTTAATTATTTTAATTATTTTAGTATAGT
>BRYE01000014.1:15807074-15809574 GCA_030159115.1 Actinidia arguta var. hypoleuca | reverse complement strand
TCTCTCTTTATTCTTTCTTAACCCCGTCATAGCCACACCGTCGTCGTTGTCGACACTGTGTCACTACGACATCACCGTCACCATTGCGACATCATTGCTATCATCACTGTCAAATCTCTCTATCTATTTCTCTCGAATCTGAGATCTACAACGCCGTCGTACATCAACCTCGCTGCCGCATGACTTTGCTTAAAACGCAATCGTCGACCTCACCGTCGCCCAGCTTTGCTTTATGCACTACTACGCCGCTAACTTCCTGAACCGTTCGACTTTACTCACTTCACCATCTATTAGTTATCCCAGACGCCCATTGCTCCAGATCTAGTCCAATTATATATCAATTTATTCCTCGAATGTGATTCCAGATCTAGTCCAACTGAAGGTTTGTCATCGTTTGCTTATTAACCAGTTTTCTCTTTGGTGCTATCTTTGATCTCTCGCTCAATCATATATATATATATATATATATATATATATTTGCGCACACATTTATATTTACAGTCCATGGCTTTGTAGCGTTGATAGCCAAAAAGAGAGAAATGATAGATTTAGGCCAGCAAAAGTCCATCTAATTTTGTTAAATTTTTGCAAAAAAAAAATAGTTAAATTTTATTGTTTGTTATTTTGAAAATCGGTCACTATTCGAAACAGTAAAATTTGATTAACAGTGAAATTTGACTATAACAAATAGTCAAATGAATGACATTGAAATTTGACTAATAGTAAAATTTGATTGTAACAAACAGTGAAATTTCACTTGTTTTAGGTCGCCGGTGACCAACCGAAAAGTCACTGACAAGTGGCAATAGTGTAGATGCAACTGTGGTGTAGAAGAAATTGTGACAGTGGTATGTTTGTCCATTTTGGTTAAATAGAGTTTTGGCTTTACAAAATAAATTTCGATTGACTAATTAAGTTAAAAAAGTGTTTTTATTTTATAATTTAATAAATGAATATAACACACAAGATTATATTTATTTATATTAATATAAATTAAAAATAATTGAATATTTATCACTATCTGATTAACATTAACGTAATTTCGTATTAAAATTCTCAATCAAATTTACAATGTCAACGATTTAGATATCTTAACTGATCAAACAATTTAGAACGCTCCCTTTTTAGGGCCATGACTTTATCCGTAATCAGGAAATTTTACCTTCCTTTTGCACTTACAGACTTTTCCACTTCTTTCTTCAAATCGTTTTCAGAGCAGACCATCTCTATTTTGTCTTGTTCTCTTATTGCAGACACAAGTTTGAGGTTAAAATCTACTTCGCCAGCAATGCTGGACCTGGTGGCCAATAGATGTCAGAAGGGCACTTTGGTAGCGATGATGACGGCTAGATACCTTCGGTGGCCGACGGTGATTGTAATTGATCACCGCGGTTTTTCTTGGAATCGAGCAACACCTCCATAATAATCACTCTATTTTATCTTTCCTTTAAATCTAAAGTAAATTGTAAAAATATTCTCTGTAGTTTTTCAAAACTTTAATTTTAGTTATTTATTTTCCAATTTTGCGATTTTAATCTCATGTTTTGATGTTCTAGCCTAATCAGTCCAATTAGTAATGTAAGTTAGGTTTTTGAACAGATTTTCTGCATGTTCCAAATATGTAACTTTATTTGATGGTGGTTTATGATGAGATTTGGCAAATTATAATGAAATTTGGGTGATTTACAGTGGAAATTAGGTAAAATGGAGAGAAAATGTTGATTTAATGTTGATTTTATCCCCTCACATGATGGCACATGTTGAGAAAGTATGAAAATTCATCAAAAAACATAATGTCCATTACCAATTAGACTGATTAGGCAAAAAGTTCAAAAAATAAGGTTAGAATTATGAAATATGAAAATATAGGAACCAAAATTGTAAACACATAAAACTACATGGGCTATTTTTACAATTTATCCTTATATCTATATATTAAAAACAAGGAAATCTGCACCATCAAACAATGTGTGGACACTGTGGAGATAGACAAAGGAGATAAATTCGGTTTTCGTTTTCAGTCTCCTCTTTATGATCTTCCTATTGTTAATAGAAAAGAAATTTGGATTTCCTTTTTTAAGAAACGGAATTATATGTTTATACACTTTATTGTAGATTACTCCATCTGTATACAGATTGGAATCAAGTTTGGAAATTAAGGATAGGTTATTTGTATGATTTACCCGGGAGGGAGGGAAGGAGGGAGATACGAAAAGGGTTCGATAGGGGAGGTGGTGGCTGGGGAGAGGATAGAGGAGAAAGATTAACTCCAGAGGAAGAGGAGGAGACGGTTCGTTGTCATTGTGACTGTAAGCAAATAAGAGGGGATTTCGGTATATCTTATGCAGAATAAGCTTAGGATCGAAAGTTTGTTTTACGAGCCCAATGTAGCAAACATTATGCACGCTTGTTGATGAACAAAGTATCACCAATGATTTAATCTGAGAGACCTTCTCGCATCGTAGCGGGGCTATTAGAGTCCTCTACGTAGTTTCCACAC
>BRYE01000014.1:15779574-15782074 GCA_030159115.1 Actinidia arguta var. hypoleuca | reverse complement strand
TGCCAAATTTTAAGAAATATCAATTTAGCCTTCTCATTAATATTGCCTCCCTCTTTTTGTGATTTCTCAAACGTCAAGGAGGACTTTGCATTGAAGGCAAACCTCAAGAGAGATCAGTGTAATTTTGTCCAAATCTATTCAATCACAAAATTATGAATTGTTTAGATTTGTTTGGATTTTGAAGTTGTGGTATAAAGTGCAACATGAGCATAGGAGTTGATGAATCTAACAAAAGAAAAAATTTAGATAACAACATTCAAATACAATTCTGACCACATTCATCTTACAAAAAATGGGTCCCACGGTGGGATACACGTGTCGTTGAATCCGCCTCTTAGTAGAGGTGTGTACCCACAATCTAACACATTTAGTAAGTGACAGGTGTAAAAAGGGTTTTCATGTTAGCAACATCAAGTCCCTCAAAAAAGGTATAATACTCTTCTGATGGCATATCCTTTTGTCTTCTAGAAATAGTACTTTGATGGTTAAACGTCTTATATATTCATTAGTCTATTTTCTAATTTTAACCAAGCTTCTATAATTTAAACTTTAGGTTTAATTTGACTCGTTGTGAACCTATTTTGGATCTATCTTGATGATTTGACATATTCATCTTATATAGAATAGTTTGATAATATCATTCAATGCAAAAAATTAGATTAATCGAACATCACTAACAAATTGATTATATCGTTTTTCTGGACGGCATGTACAAATGTCAAAATAGATTGTCGTGATGTCTTCTTTCCGAGGTAGACCCACAACCTACTAATTTTTTCATAAAGCTCAAATATTAAAGAGCATTTTCGAAAACCGTCCCACGTGAAAGTTTACTTGGGTGATCCTAGGTATATAAAGAATCATGTGCCCTGCTACTAGGAACTTGGGCTTGAGTATTTTGAACCATGTAGTCAGTCTATTCAAGTTGTTAGGTCAGTAAATTGCTTGGGACATTATAAATAGTATCAAAAGAATGCGTGTGCATGATCATATATGGACTTTACCGGCCGTTATGACGAGACCGCCATGATTCTGGTCACTAGAGAAAAGACCCATGAAACATCGTAGTGACTCTAATGCTTAACCCAATGTAAGAGCACAAGGCTATATAGATTGGGATACTTGCGATAGCACGAGGCTATAAAGATGAAGAGATTGTAGAACCCTAGACTGCTTGGATCATTACATAGGGCTAGAGCAACGACGCCAGCAATGGGGAGAGGGCAAAGCAGCCGCGATGAAAAGAGGACGATGGATTTGTGGCGACAGATGAGGTTGAGACCATGAGATGAGAGAGACAGAGAGTAACTGAAAACTAAAACATATAATGATGTAGAAAGTAGAAACTCTAATAATGTAAATACATGAAATGCCAGGTTATATATGTAGAAAAAAATTGGGTATGGGCATTCAAGATGTTCAGCCGTTCGGAGACACCATATTATACCTGAGGCTTATCCAAATGGATATTTCACTTATTCTACCATACATTTCTGAACAAGCATAAAATTGAATAAAACTCTCCTCCAAATAATCGGTTCAGTATAGGCTCCTCGGGTTTGGGTTAATTGCCTTCCCTATCCTTTAAGTCTTGATTTTATTTTTACAGGACAAACACTTGTTTGACACCAGACAAGAAATTTAGAGAGCTATCAATCAGATTTTTTTATTGCTAAAAAAAACTATATATCAAATACAAAGCTTTTACATTTTCATTATTAAATTAATAATATGGGTTGACAATTTGTTTAAGGGATTAACAATTATAGTCATGCAGACCACAGTCTTTGGATATTTGAGATTTATAAGATTTGCATATTACTAAATTTTAGATGGAACATTAGAATAATATTTTTCCTTTCACATTTATATATCAGTAGAAAAATATAAATGAACTGAGGATTTTTTTAATTTTTTTTTTATGGAGGAAAACCAGTCCTGAAATGGTCTAAAGCCAAAACTAGCAACAGAAAGAAATTGATACAACAAAAACTAATTGAACATATTTTAAAAATCATTAATTTTCTGAGCTCGGCACGAACTAGACGTGATAAGCTTATACTAGCGATTGGCTCGTCTAAAGCTCGGCTCGAACTAATAAGAAAATTAGAACTTGAAGGGATTTTTTAAACTTGTCAAGTCTTTAAACTAAGATTTTACAATCAACTATTCGATTCAATTAGATTACAGATATTTTTGATAGAGAATGTAAATTAAAAGTCATTTTTCCCATTATCATATTGTTTGAAAAAACAAATGCATCGGTACAACCAAGTACTCAGCTCGATTCGATCTGATTCATTTACAGATATTTTTTATAGAGATCGAATGCAAATTAAAAGACATTTTTTTATTATAATATTGTTTGAAAAAATCAATACATCCATTTGCCCTTGAAATTAGTTTACAAATGGAAAAAGATACAACTCCTGATTTTCAAAATGGTTTTTTAAATAGAAATGAAAAATATATGAATACAAAGAGACTTTTCACTTGAATC
>BRYE01000014.1:15742074-15744574 GCA_030159115.1 Actinidia arguta var. hypoleuca | reverse complement strand
ATATAAAATATTGATTAATCGATGAAAAAAATTCAATAAAAATAATAAAAGGTGAAAAAACAATGTAGCTAAAAAAATTACCCACATAGAAAGGGAATTGATTTTCGTACGCTCATTTTCTTTAATTATATTTTTTTAATATTTATTAAAATAAATTTATCTAATGGTTGTAATAAAAATATTTTAGTAAAATGAATATTTAAATAAATTTATCACAATAAACACAAAAAAACTATAATATAAGACATACTTATTTTTGAATCTTTCAAACTATCTATAATATAAGATAGTTTATTTTTTGAATCTAAAATCTATCTCCCAATATTTACAGTTGAAATCCATTTGAGTTAATTCATTAGTTGAGATTTTTACTTGAGACTATTTTATCATTTCCTTCTTTTCAAATGTGTGGGGTCTACATAAATTTTGATTTAATTGACAAAAAAACTCTAAAATTGTGTATATATTTTTAGTACGACCAACAAAAAATAAATAAATTAAAACACACAGTTTCCCCCTAAGCATCCTATTATTCTAGCAGATACAGATTGCCTTTAATAGAAATATAAAAATGAAAGCAGGATGACTTCTAAGTTTGCTGCAGATGGTTTCCATACTATTTTTCAAATGAACTATAGTATCTCATATTGTTATCATTCTTGTTATTGTCAGCTTTCCTGCTTGGTTTTATATGAAAATGTAGTTATTTATGTGGGGAGTTTAAATGAAAGAATAAGGAATTTTCCTGAAAATGTAGCTATTTATGTTCTAATGTCAATATTGTTGCTCAGGCACAACAGACGTAGTTGAAGCCTACGTAGCAGCTATGAAAGGTGTTGCTTGTGACGTCATGTGAGCACATGTGACACTGAAAGCTTGGAGATAGCTAGCAACGAGGAGACATTTGAAGGTTTTAGATATTATAGAAGGATCTAAAATATCAGAGAAGCTTACAGTATTCCGGAATAGTTTGGAATTTGATGGGAGCTTCTAAACCATTCCAAAAGGTTTCGAGACCCTTGAAAAGACCTAGAGTATTCCAGAATGTTCATGAGGAGCAAGGATCTAGAAGACTTAGGAAAGTTGGAGAAAAAACTAAAGGGTTGGAGAAGACTCCACATTGTTCTAGAAGGTTCTAAAGAATTGTAGATGAGTGAAGATCCTATATATTTCCTAAGAATATTTTAGAGGGTGAATGTAATCCCTTGGATAAAAAATATCTTAGTTAACGGTGGAGTCAAAACTTAAGTTCAATAGAGTCAAAATTGTTAGAACTTATATTCAGCGGTGTCAAAATTATAAATATATAGAATTTAGAGCAAATTACTAATTTTTTATGGGGTCAAAATTGCTAAAACTTAGGTTTAACGGGATCAAATTTGTCAAAATTTATATTCAATGGGGTCAAAACTATAGAATTTATAAAATTTATGACAAATTATTAATTTTTTATGAGATCAAAATTGTATTTATGATAAATTATATTAGAGATAATAATATAATTTTTTTCAGTAGAGTCAATTGACCCCACTTGTCTTATAGTGGCTCCGCCCTTGATCCTATCCATCCATTTGGGAGGTGGTTAGCTATAAAAGAGGGAGAAGCCTCATTTGGAGGCATCGAGCTCTTAGAGAGAGAAAATCTTGTATGAGAGTTCTTGTTAAACTTGTGGGGGTTGTAGCCTTGTACAAAGTCTTGTATACTTAAAGCTTCCTCACCCAAGCCTTGTATACTTCTCTTGAATAGTGAAGAACTTCCTTATTCACATATGTATGCCTTTGGAGTGTGTGAGTGAGGGCTTTGTGCTGACTTAGGGCTATACGTGGGTGCTTGACAACTTGACACGCGTAGTTCTTTCTGCCTCGATGCCTGTTGATTGAAGTTTCAAGTTCTTTAGGTAAATCCTTCGTGCTCTTAGTATTTCTATTCATAAATAGCTGCATTGGAACTGGGTTCCACCCTTGGTCGCGGTCCAAAATCTTTTTCTTCTGAAGAATTGAAGGAATTATATCCTTTCATATTGGTACTGTCTTGAACATATATAGGATTTGGAGTTATTGAATAGTCTATTTCCCCCAGATTTTTCTCAGGGAAGAAAAATAGCCATGTTATAAGGTGAAATGGTGTTTAACTGCTTACCATTTTTTTGTTGTTGAAGGCGTTTGCTTTGTGTAGCAGGATTATGGTTCTTATTATGTTTAACATTGGTGAGTGTATTAGCTAAGCCAATGCTAAATACTACATCAGTAGCCTCATAAATCAGATAGCAATGGCAACATATCAGACAGATTGAATATTAAGAGCACTATTCACATAAATCAAATCATTTTTATTTGGGTTGCAATATGATTTTTAAAAAAGATCATTTATTTTTTCAAATCAAATATGTTTTAATAATTTGATTATTACTATTCAATTAATGTTATTCCTTCCATGAATAATTTAGATTAAATGATAAATTTTAAACGAGAAGCCACTTTTTATTTGTGAATATCTCAAA
>BRYE01000014.1:15732074-15737074 GCA_030159115.1 Actinidia arguta var. hypoleuca | reverse complement strand
CCCAAACTTCTTGAATAAGGGCCCCAGAGGGTGCCAATTGTCCAGCCATAAAAAGTGTTTAATCAATTACCTACAATATATTTGATCAAAGGCTGACTCATAGATCTTAACTTGAAGATTTTCCTCATAGTCGAAGAGGAAATAATAGGAACACTCATATTCCACAAGCATTTAGTTCTTATCATATAGGAATTTACCCATTTAACCCAGAGCCAACCAGCTTTCTTAATTATGGCCCACAAATGCCTAAGCATAGCAGCCTTGTTCCAATCCTTCAAGGGCCTAAACCCCATACCCCCAAACTCCTCCTACCATTAGTTCTATTGAAACCATAAAGAATGGAAATATAGGAACTCCTCCTACTGCCCATATTTATAGCTTTAGCCACTATCAACTGATCAGAACTATATACAACATGAATTGCAAACCTCAAAGAATCCTACACCAAAATAATTCTGGCCACAACTCGATTATCTATATTATGTGCAGTGACCCAATTCTGACCAATTATGGGGAAGACAATTATGGAGAGTATGATCCATATTTTCCTTCCTAATATGGTGTGATAAGGATCCAAACTTATTTTTTTTGTGGAAGAATTGGCCTGTTCTTTTTTTCAAGAAAAGGAAGAAACAAAAACTAAAAAAAGGATTTGTTTTTGAGTTTTGATTAACTAGCCTATCATCATTAGTTGTATTTTATTAGCTTTCTTAGTGGTAAGGTAACCTCCTTTGGAGGTAGGTGCTAGTAAGCTACTTGTCATCAAGGTGTGTATGTGTAAGCTGCATGTCACTTAGTTTAGGATCTTTTAGTTGCTTGTTTGCCACTTGTCAATTTCTTGTTGTTTCCTATTTTTTATTTCTAGGTACTTCACCGTGAGAAGTAACCTCTATTTGACTACTTTATACAGGGGATGTAATATTCCTTTTGAAAGAGTTTTTTTTTGATGAATTGAAATTCATATTTTAATGTTTTGTTGTAGCCTTAGTGTGCTGCCTTTTATGGCTTAGTTTCAAGAATATGGGCCCATCTACGATTGTAGTTGTCAGAACCTCAAGCTGAGCTACATGATAGTCTTAGTTTCCACAATAACCAGCAAACTAAGCTTATGGCTAACAATCAAGGACTTAACTTCCTTTTGCTTCATGGGATCATTCAAACCTCTATGTTCTATGCACCAATCTTAACCATATTAAGATTTAAGTTTGCTTCCCCCACCTCCTTTACCAGGAGGACCATTGCCTTAGCCCCTTCTTCTATGGTTGTTTCATCAATTGAGTCAAAGCAGCAGGTTCAGTCCTTCCAATAGTGGCCTTATCCCTGGACCACACTAAGATCATGAATATCCAAAGGCATATTATCCCCATCCGGGTCAATCCGAGTACCCCAGTAACACCATTCACCTTATTAAAGAAAGTCTCTAAAGTTGAGAATTTATTGGTACTTTCAATTATATTAGATACAGCAACTAAAGCAGGGGCATCAATAGAAGATTTACTCCTCATAGCAGAGCTCTCTCGAGCCTTACTTGGACTAGTCACACGTATTGGAGAGTTAGGTCCCATAGCAACGTTAGCACCTTTAACCGCTGAAGCAGTGACAACAATAGAAGATTTACTCCTTACTGTAGATCTATCACCAGCCTTACTTGGACGAGTCAAAAGTGTTGGAGAACTAGGTCTCATAGCAACACTAGTACCTTCATTTATTTTATCTTTATCAGTTTTCAAAACCTGACCTTATCTCTGACATGTTTAGTGGTAGCATCCCCAGTTTCAGAGAGCTTCAAAACGGGACATGCAGAATTATTATGGCCAATCACCTTGCATATAGAACACGTAGATGGCTTCCAAGGATACTTAACTACCAACTCAACACTATCCCCACTAGCAAACTAAAGCTCAATGGTATCAGGGAGCAAAGCATCAACATCTACCTTAATAGCAAAACTCAACCTCTTGCAAGCTTCCGTAAGAAATCAGCATATAAGGGCTTACCTATGGCGATCGCAATATAGCTCAACCCTTTTTCAGTTCAAAACTGCAGTGGAATATTGTAAAATTGGGCCCATACAGGAGTCTTATTCAATCAATCCTTCTTCAGCTTCATCTTAGGATGCCATTGTTTAAGGATCATGACTTTCCCGGTTTCCCCTTAAAGTGCAAAGGCCCTGCCTCCATCACTTGCTTAGCAGCACCAACTTGGCCAAATTGAAAGAAAAAGAAGCCTTTGTCATTTGACAGGACATCTATCAATCCATAACTTGCCTAGATACGAGTGGATATGTTCTTCACAGCCATGAAAGTCAGTTTTTACCCATAAAATACCCAACCACACAATCCTTCCATTTACGGACCCTCATATCCTCAACCTCAGTTGGAGGAGAGATGACCACCTTTTGCTCCTTCTGAACAAGGAGGAAAGTATTCAATATTCATAAGAAAATGATCACACTACTCACTAGATCCATGGGTCAATGGATCCTTCCAAGATTTATTTCCAGCAGCAGTACCATCCCCATGAGACCTCCGATCCAATGGAATTGGCCTCCCTGCCAAAGTCCTAGGTTGAAGCAAAACTGCACTTTTATCGGGCAAGGTTTGAATCGCTCTGTTTTTTGCATCAAGCTCATTACGTAATTGCATAATTTCAGCATTTAGCAACTTAATCCACCGCGAAAAAGGGCCATCAGATTCCTCAATAGCCAAGTGATCATTATTCACTATAGGGGCCGCTTCAAGTAAATCAATCAAGTTTGTCGAATTTCCACCGATTCCATCAGATCTCTTGGCACTAGGAATCGAAGCCGAATTAACACCATAATTAAAAGTGTTAATTTGGGCTGCCCGACCCAGATTTTTCGGGTTCAAACGGGCTTCAGGCTTTGTCCATTGGGTTCCCTCTAAAATTCGGGACGAACTGGGCCACCCTAAATCGATAATGCCCAGGCCCATCCCAAAGCCCAGGGATTTACGGGACTTGGGCTCGAGCTTTTGGGCTGGCCCGTTTGGGCTTCGTTTTTATTTATTTATTATTATTTAAGGCAATTGCATTGTATTAGAAATAGAAAAAAATAATAATACAGGAAGGAGTAAGAAGGGAAAGGAAACAAAATATTATTTTTTATTCAACTATTAAATTGTAGATTTATCCTACCATAAAAAAAAGAAGTAAAGGAAGAATTTATTGGATTATCATAGATTCGTAAGAATAGCTTTAATATAAATGAAACATCTAATTTAAATTTCAAATAGTAATTGAAAGCTAGTAATAATAGTAAATGTAAAAAATAGTAAACATTTTCTACTTTAATTATCGTAATAATAGTTTTTGAAGAGTAAAGAAAAAAAGTTTAATGATTGGGTCAGATTTAGAGCAGGCGGGGAGCAATTTGGATGGGCTTAAGGCGCTTGGTTCAGGGCTGGCTTTGGGCTCCAAACCCCAGGCCCAGGCCCAGGCCCAAGCCCAAGCCCAAGCCCAGTCCAAACACTTTGGGAGGGCTCAGGCCTATTCAGGCATCAGGCAAGCTTCAGATCTACGAGCCATTTCTATACCCTGAACCATAATCATTCTTCCAATAAGTAGAAAGGGTTTTAAAACTTCGATCGGAGCTGAGGACTATGCTGAGAATTGCATTTCAATGAAGAAACAATTAATGTTCTCTTCAACATAGAAAAAAATATCAAAATCTTGCCCAAACATACTTATCTACATGCTGACATGCTGATAAGGTATATCATAAGAAAACAATCAAAGATTTGAAGGAATCCAACGAAAATGGTGAAAAGATGCTAGATCAGGGTTTTTCCCTCCAAATTGCCTAGAGACAGAGAGAGTCTAGCCAGTCTAACAACTCCAAATTGTGTTTGATATACATAGTTATGCATATGTATATGTATGCTTATATGCGTAATTGGGGATTGTCATCCACATTGTTAGAAATGTTAAATAATGAATAGAAAAGGAACTTTTTCTCGTCTTTTGTATGCAGTTTAGGCGAGAGATGGTGAGGAATGGTGAGAAAGAGAACTCTTTTTTGTTTATTTGGTGGGAAAAGAATGGATCAGTGGTGTATTTTTCAAAATTTTAAGAGTCCATCCAGTAAACTAGATGTCTAAAGAAAAGGAACAATTGTGGTGTCTCGTGTAGATGAGAAAAGAAAAGAAATGATTGTGTTCTCTCACCATCATGTTTGGATGAGTTAAAAGGAACATCACATGAGATATAGATATTGGGAGGGATATCCTCTTTTTATGGGGGGAAAATTTCAGTTCAGTCATAAGACCACATCATATCAATTTAGCGGTATGACACAATAATATTACTGGAGGTGGTAACTTCCAAATAATATCAATTATATGGTTACGTAGACGATTTAACCCCTCCTTCCATTGGAATGACGCCGTTTGCAATGCGAAATGAAAAGTCACGCATGTAGGACTTGCACCGTACTTTTCTTCCCCAACACAAATGCTCTCTCCTTTCAATCGAGTTTGTTGTTGACCCGAACGACTCACCGCCGTTTGCGAAAGGCTTTCCGGGCTTCGAACCCACTTTCAAAACTCAATAATTCTTGCCTCCACGCCCCAATTCATGGGGTTGTAGGATTTGAAGTGACCTCGGGTGTTCAGAATAGCACATTACCATTTCACCAACATCTACACAATCAAATTGATCTCACAGTCCCTCTGCTTGGCCATGTGAGTTTGGTCTTAGGCATATCCACTTGCACCCAGGGCACACACGACTTGTACCTGGCATGCTTGACTTGCACCGCGAAAAGTAACCATTCAACTGTGTTTGGTGCATCCTTTGATTACTATTGGCCATGATTTGCAACCAGGAAATACATGACTTGCACGGTGAAAAATGGCCATTCAACTGTGTTTGATGCATCCTTTTTGCTCACATGGCCAATAGTATTATTGGCCATCACACACGGCCAATAGTAGTCCAAAGGATGCACCAAACATAGTTGAATGATTACTTTTCGCGGTGTA
>BRYE01000014.1:15659574-15667074 GCA_030159115.1 Actinidia arguta var. hypoleuca | reverse complement strand
CCTATCACATTATCTAGCGCTTCAATATGCACAATCATTGTTAATTTCGTCTAATAACATCATCATAAACCTAAATTAGAAGCATCAATTTTCAGAAGAAAAAAAAAAACAAATTAAACCAAAACTATAAAATCGAATCTTTTTTTCTTCTAATTTTCCTCCGTTTTCTCGTCAACCAAACAGAAACAGATCATGAATTTCAGTTTTGAACTTCGACTTCAGTATTGAAACTTAGCCTATAGCTCAGAAAACAACCCGGTAAGCGACTTAATCACCGAGTTTCTTCCAATTTTCGCACAATTATGAATGGTTTGATCAAACCCTAGAATTATAAATGCCATACCAGTTACACATATAGCAAATACGCACGGCATGAGAATTTGTTTAGTGATTGGAATAATAATAAAAGAATTATTCATGATTTTTTTCCTTTTTTTGCGGTTGACAATCATCTTTACCGTCATCGACCTTGTCGTCGTCACTATTTTCACCGACAACGGTTGTAGCATTAACGTCATCGTTGTCATCGTCGCGGACGTTATCACCGTTGCCGATGTTATCACTATTAATGTCCATTGTCAATCCATTTCTCTTTTAAATAAGATTAAAAAACAAAAAAATATATATAAAATCATTTTTTTTTTTGAGAAAAATCAAACACTTATAATTGAAATGAGTTTAAGTTCTCCATAAAAAATCCTACTGCAATTACTCTTTTTTAAAATAGATTGGGCTTGTCACTAGTTGTGAAAAAAATGGGATAACTCCCTGTGTGTGCTTATTATTGGGCCCACTTTCTCATTTTTTATACTTTGATTTTATTTTTATTTTTTATCTGCAAAAGAAAATGAGAGTTTTATTGATGCAAGAAACTAAAAAATTACATAGCATATTCGAAGGCAAAAGGATATAAACTTGGAGACTGTGTGATTATTAATTTTCATCTTTCCTACACGATATATCCCTTCTTATTTTCATCATTCCAAACATAGCATAAAGTTTTTATGAATATTACACTTTTTGCTCTCATAAATTAGAAATTGTTCTAGATTTGGTATGGCCTGAACAATGGTGAACTTCAAAGAGATGCTATCTTGCAAGATCTTTACCCTCCATTTATACATCAACAAAAATGGCAATGTTAAACCATTTTACATAACCTTCTTAGCATTTTGTTTTCACACGTTTTTACTTCCGATTGTGTTATTCTTACTTCTTACACTTTTGATTAAGTATTAATGTGTCACCGTAGATCCATATACTGTTAAATTAAGTGGTTAAAAGAAATGGACACTTCGACACTTGATAAAAAATGTAATCCGAGTGACACAATTTTGAGTGAAAAATGAGACTTCAGTCAATGTGTAGGGGTCCATAGTGTAATTTACCGTTATATTAAATTTATATTATGATTTTGGATATCAAATATGCTCTTTAGTTAGATTACTATCTAATAATCTCTTCGAAAATCATTCGCCAACGCGAAACTCTACAGTTTCAAAACTAGCACAAAAAAAAAAATTCTTAGAATTTAAAATGAATGATTCAAATCATAACCAAGCGAATCTGAACAATTCAGTTTAAATTTAAAATAATTTTCTTCATCCAAAATTTCTAGAGATGTAGCTGTGTTGTTCACCAATGTGCATTCTGAAGCCTTTATTAGAAAGCTTGGTTTTTATCAGAAGCATATCAATTAGAAGCACTTATGCTGTGTTTAGATCAAAGATTGGTGGAGAGCTTTATGAAGAGAATTTTCTACATTTCCCATTTATCTTTTCCTCCGAAAGTAGTCTGTTCACAAATCTATATTCAAACATAGTTGGAATATAATTGGTATATGCACCAGTAGCGTTGATGCTTTTCCGCCTAAATCCTTACTATTATCCAGTTGTAAATTTTTCTCGAGTTAATAATACAATTTTTCTTTCGACTATAAAAAAAAAAAAATCTATATTACAACATGCTGTTTGAAATTTGGAGGAAGTAAAATGTACGATTATTCAAATTTCATGCAAACACAAAGATCGATGAAGCACTAGTGCATGTTACAAAATGTCATTTAAGGCATAGAAAGCCAACTTTGATTGTACAGCAGTTCAATTCTCGTTGTGAATTTTAAGGTTGAACTTTAACTCCCAGCAAGTATCTAGAAACAAATTCCCGGGCCATTGCTTGTAGATTGCCATCCTCGAATTCTTGATCCATGGCATTGCAAAAACTGACTAGTTCCATCGACGTTGAAGCATCCAAAAGCGTTGATGCGTTAGAGGACAATGCCATTTGCAATGAGGATTGGAGATTTGCCAGTGAAGGGCTTTGAGGTTGAGGGGATTGTGGCAGAGGGAGGCATTGGAACGTAGAGAGTCGAGCCTGAGTGTACGCTAACTCTACTTGCAAATTTACAACCTGCACGAATAACAAAACAATTCTCTAAAATTAAAAAATAAATACTAAAACATTTGTATACCGCTGATTTTAGTATATATTCTTATTTTTTTATAACTCGGTACGCAACCCAACTAACTAACTAATTTGGAAAATCAATCTCACCGTTCACTAACAAAGTCCAATTAAAGTCTGGACGTACAGAGCCCCTGTGGATATTATATATGAATATCTGTGTGTACAAATAAATTATGGTACAATATTTGAACTTGAAGATTAACACAAAACGTGGTAAAAGTAGAAATTTCACATTATCACATATATAAACATCTTCCATATATATACAAATATAAATAGATATATCCATGTTATCACATCATGCATGTGTCCTGTTAGATAGAATGCCCAATCTTATCCAAGGGCAGTCAACTTAATCTCAATTATTTTAAGTTAGTAATACCAAGAAATGTAGTGGTAACTTACCTAATTACAGCCAAGGGAGTTATAAATGCTTATCTGCTTTAGTATTTAAGCATATATATATATTATACTATTCATAATATAATCATTAAGCTATAACAAACTATGCTAACTAGAGAAATACTGGTACATTGATCATCTAATATAGAAAAAATTATCAGGTGGGTGGGAAGATCGAATGTTTTCTTGTGCCCAAGCTCCCAGTGGTCACTTTGTCCCTACATTTCTCGGACATTATCTTATACTCGTATTATTGGGTGATTATATGGTCTAGCGCTAATCCCAAAACACCATATAGGTCTCACACAAGAAAAAGTCTATAATCAACCTTGCTAGTAACATCCACCCATATATGTTCGTGTTATATGACAATGCTAGTGACTAATGATATATAGTTGAAGAATTGTGGTTATGCATAAAAAAAATTTAAAAAGCTATGTGAAAATACTTTTGAGATATAAATTAGTGCCTAAAAATATTATGTGAAACAATGCTTGTGAACTCACTACTGTGCCCATATTTAGGTATACTATTTATGTACCATTTAATTTTTTTTGGCTTCCATTTGATGTGTCACTTCACATGCATCAATTTTATGTTAATATGGATCCCATCAAATAATATTGTAGTTAATGGCATATAAGATATCAGCATGGTGTTTACAAGTCATGCCGTGCACAAACACTTTTTGAGTTTGGGGTGCGTGTTTTGCCCTTGGCGTAACACAATGCTGCTCATAAGAGTTTTGACCCACAATCAAGTAAAATGATTAAAATTGTTCATTTTTTTCGGTCTTGTAGAGTAGCTCATCCTTAAAAAAATTCAGATTGATCGAATGTCAATAGTCACAAAATCCAAACATATTTCTCTTGATAAGGTAACAAAAAATGTAATATTGGAAACAATACATTACAAGAAAAATGTGTGAAGTCATGTGGCTGCCGATATTCAATTAATCTATTTTTTTTTTTAAAAAAAGAACAATAATATAATCATACTATCGAGTCCATAGTGAACCCCGCATTGAGTGTTTAACATCCTATTGTACCCATCACACACCACACTACACCATTTTTATACATGTGCTAGTTGAAGATGAATATTAAAAGTAAAGTCACAAAGTCAAATCCACAAAACATTTGATTATTTTCTCGAGCCGCTAAAAGCTTACTTGGTAGCCCCGGCAAGCAACATGGCCCTTAAAAGTCCATAACCGCCTCTCTCCCTCTCTCTAAATGCGTATCGTAGTTTTCTCAGTGTGAAATATGACCCAAAGAAAAGCCTGAGGGCCATACTCATTTTTAAATAAGAAAGAAAGATAAAACTTGACCAACAATTAGCACATTTCATCGAGGAATAGGGTAATAATCTTTAGCAACCCATTTTCTCCAATCTCAATCCTTTTTTTATTTTTTATTTTTATAAGGGTGAAATTTATTCAATTACCTGCTTTTTTTCCAGATGTTTTCATAAATGAAAGAACACTCGACCAATTGGCACTTTTCATGGGAGGAAAAGTGCGTAAAATCTGAAACTAAGCATATTTTTTATTCATTTAATTTTTTTCAATGAAATCCAAAAATAAAATAAAATAAAACACTCCTTTATTTTTTTTCTCGTTTCTCCCAAATTGCAATTTTTTAAAATTATTATACTTCATAATTTTTTTTTATTTTGTAACAAATAAATATAATATATCTCTTATCTAATATTTATATTTTATCTGTTAATTTTTTTAAATAATATCGTGAGAACGAGCAATTACTGGTCAAGAATAAACTCACTTGTAACTTAGACCTAGAAAACAAAGCCAAATAGCAAGTGCATGTTAACGTCGCTAGGGTGAACTACTGTTATTAGTTTTTTTTTCTTTCTGGGTTTTCACGTGTCGGTACTCCACTTCCAAAGAAGCAACTTTGAGAACAGGGTTTAAAATCCAGTGTTTCGTTTCGTTTTCAAAATCAAAATCAGGTTTGAAGAATAGGCTTCAGAGAAATTCCTTTTGGTTAATAATTTTCGAAACTTAAATAAAATATGAAAAAAAATTAATATTTTTGTGTTCAAAATAATTTCTCAAAAAAAACAAGAACAATGCATTTTGTAAAAGAGTTCCACCACCCATGACTATGTAAAATACGTGGATTTCAATTGAATAAAAATATGAAATCCCTTAATTTGAAATTCACGTCACCAGTAATGTGAGAGATCATGATCACCGTCATACTACTCTTGATAATATATAACCAGAGAATTAGCTAGCTATTTTAGGGATGTATAAAAATTAAATTTCCATGCCGGTGCACAATAAACCCGTCAGACCCGAGAATCAAATCAACCTCATTAGATTTGATTGGTTCGGTTCTACCATGCTCTCGGTTCGGTTCTGGGTCTGAAAATTTCGTATAGGGTCTACAATATTTTTTAAACAGAATCAACCCGAGAACCGAACTAGAACCAATCCTATGGACATACAGTGCACTCACCACACTAAATTATTATCAGAACCGAGAGCCGACCTGAAAATGAAAAAGTGAAGAACAATTCGGTTCTTTTGGACAGTCAATCAGTTTTGGGTTCAAAAATTGAGAATCAATCAATAGCAGGTCGGTTACCCAACTCGACCCATGCGCACTCCTATAACTTCGTATTTGGTCAAAGAATCGATAGTTTGGCTATTGTTCATTAGGAGAGCCCAATTAAAATCAAAACAAATAATTTGGCTACTGTTTATTAGTAGAGTCCAATTAAAGCCAAAATAGAGTATATGGACTGGCCCACGTATTGCTGCAAGAAAATTTGAACATGTGACCTTGGACCAAGCCCTCTGGTCGTGAAAAACTCCCACTCGACCAGCCATTTGGTGTTTTGTTTTCAAATTTAGATTTACAAAACAGTTCTCAGAAATGTGTTATGGTTGACAAACTTGTTTCTTGGCCAGTTTTTCGAAAATAACTCAATTTTTAAGACAACACTACAAAAAATGTGACCAAATTCTCAAAAAAATAAATAAAATAGCTTCGTATAAAAATACTCAGACAAAGCAACCCTTTCACCTCACCATTGGAGAGAAACAGTTATGGTGACTCGGTAACCCTGCGGCGCACGTTAGCGCGAAGACTGAAAGACCAAAATAGACATGCAAAACTGATCAATTTACCTGTTGTTGGAGAGTGAAGATGTGGCCTACGCAGCCGTAAACGGGGTCGCGAACCCTAGTGAGGGCCTCGTAGCAGAGCGAAACGACGGCGTCCAGGCGTTTGTGGGCCGGCACTCTGAGAAGCATCTTGGAGACGTTGCTGGCCCCAAACACCTTGTGGACCGCCGCGAAGTGGGCCGGTCCCTGGTCCGAGTCGAAGTAGGGCGCAAACACGCAGTCCCTCGAGCACTTGCGACGGAGGAACTTGCACGCCCCGCAAGGCCCAGCTCCACTGTTATTGCTACCCATCTCTCTCCTCTACTGTCTCCAGAATTATTAGCTTCTCCTTACTTTTAGGTTTTGTTCTGTGTCGTGAGAGAGAGATGGGAGAGATGAGGGAGTATTTGAGAGAGAGAGAGAGGAGTTGGGTCGGTGTTCATTACTCTACTGTTTTGGGATAAGAAATGTGGAAGATTTGGTGGACCTAAGCTGGATAGGCAATATTTTATGTGACTTGGATTCAGTGCCCAGAGTTTGTTGAGGCCTTAATCTTAATCTTAATTTGAGGTTTTTTATATTTTTTTTTAATAAAAAATAAGACTATTATTATAATAAATATTAATATTTTTTGTGAATTTCAAATAAATTTAGAAATTTAAAATACATATATAAGACCATTACTTCGATATATCAAAATATATATAGTCTAGTACACAAAAATTATAATTTCATATACAAAAATACTACCATCATGTATTGATATATTTTATGGGGCTCCGAAATTAAGTTATTTTGGGGGGGCCCAGGCACGAGCTTACTAGGCCTGTACCCAGGACCGGCTCTGCTTGGATTTGTAGTTTAACTAAGGGTAGGTAAATACACGTGTAAAAAAAATAATTTAGTAGAATTGATTTTTAAAATAATTTTTTTTTTGTATTTATATAACAGTTATTGTAATCTTTAAAAAATTACTAATAATTAAAGTAATTTTGACATAAAAAAAATATGAGTCAGCTTCAAGAATCTGTTTACACAAAAAACAAGTTTCCTTTTTATCATAGTAGGATAAAACTATTGTTTTTACACTTTCTTTTTATTTAATTATACTTTTTTTTATTCAACTGAATTTTCTTAATTGTTCTTTTATGTGTAAAAATATTTGACTAATATGAGTACTTGGGTAATTTTATTATAATAAAGATAAAAATGAAGTGCATATATAGAAAAGGGAGTGTAAAATGCATTAGTCTAAGGGAAACTCTAGTCTTAATTAGCAGAAAATAACACAAGAATAATGCGATAATCCATTGTTATAAGTAAATATCATTTTCATGAGTGTTATATTTTGAAATAAAAGGCAGACAATAAGCCACAATTTTTTGTCTAAAAATTTGTTATAAAATATTTAAGATTTAAAATGTGGATCAAATTAAATTTATTTTTGGCTTGCGCTTTGTGGGTGACATCACATGCATCAACTCCACCATATATATTAC
>BRYE01000014.1:15649574-15652074 GCA_030159115.1 Actinidia arguta var. hypoleuca | reverse complement strand
TGAACTATGTGTTGGTCTACTTCTTGTCAGAAAAATAAATAAAATGTGTTTTATTGTTTGTGAACCCAAAAAATTACAAATCCATAAACAAAAACTTAAACAAATCAAACAAATTGTAAAATTTAGAAGAAATAAATTGAGTAATGTATTGGACACAAATTTTTTAGACAAATTAGCTTTTTACAGATTGAGACCCACACCTTAACCACGTGTGCATTTAATAAAGAAGAAACTAACTAACAGTTTCTTCTAAGCATCACACAAACACAAGATTTCCTTCATAATAACGTAACATATAAACAATGCGGAGTCAAGAAAAATATTCGGAAAATAATTATTGAAAAAAAATTTAGAGGGGCATTTATAATTTTTGAGTGGGGAAAAATAAAAAAAAAAAATCTGATAGTTGTTGTTGTTTTAACATTTATTATGTTTTATGTTTAAACTTTTAGGTTGTATTTAATTTTGGAAAATATTTTTTACACTCCCGTTTTTACTAAATGAATTCTATTTTTTGTTTTAATTATATAAATTTTGAACAAATGCCTAAACTAACCTTCCCAATAAAAGAATGAAGCAAAAGTTTAAGGGTATGCAGCGAGATAATTTTGATAATTGACAAAAATATTAGAGATATTATTGTAACATCATATAATAAAAATAAAAAGTGGAGTGCATTTGGTAAAAATTACTTGCTATACGAATATATACTGAAATGACCCCACTGTTTTGTAAACCTAAATTTGAATCAATGGTGTTACGGCCCCGTTTGGGGTAAACAAAAATTTGGCTGGTTTTTGAATATTTTATTTCAGTTTTTTTTTCTCGGTATGGGGTAATTTTTTTGCTATCAATTTGAGTTGTTTTTTTGTTTAGGTTTGCTATACAGGAAATGAATTACCAAAAAAACAAACTAATTTTTTATAATACCCCAAACAACAAACTTGATTTGTTTGTCTCACTTTATCTAAAAAAATCTAAAATTATAAAATTTAATTTTTTAACTACTCCAAACGTGGCCTAAGATTATTAGCATTTGAATCAATGCAAACGGTAATAACTTTACTTTTCTTTTCGGTACCGTTAGATCACTTATAGCCGTTGGAATACTCAGCTCACAGTCCATTAATTTCAGCTTTTTATTTCTCACGCTCTGGACTTCTCACAAGCACTTTTAGCGGTTGCCTCACTCACATAATCACAGCCCATTGACCCAAAACCGAAAGGCCCAGGATGGACCTTGGGTGGGCTTGGCCCGAGCCTAGCTGGCAAGCTGTTGGGCTTGGGACCAGTTTTTTTAAAAATAATTGTTTACAATTTTGAAAATACAAAAAGAAATGAAGGAAAATAATAATTTACTAATTTCCTTGTGAAAATAATAAATTTTATTTTTTTTATAATTTTATAACTTAGAAGGGAAAAAGAAAAATTGTTTTAAAATATTTCTATTTATTTAAAATATATTTTAAATGGGCAATCCAAACTCTCACTTTTGGGCGGGCTTTTCGGGTAGGCTTTGGGTGGAGAGTTTGGGTCGGGCTATGAGTGGACTTTGGAATGGGGACCTTGCCCAAGCCGCCGTCTGGAATTTGGGCCAACTTTACAAGCCAAGCTTTGGTCGTAGGCTCAACGAAACTGTCAAACCTCTTTATTCTGTCTCTCTATCCACGGTGTTCTCTCCACAATTGGCAATCTTCTAAAAGTTCAGGTTTTTAACTTTCTTTTCTTTTGTTGGTGCCAAACAGCTTGATAACACTTGTTGGAATTTTTTCACATATCACCGTGACATCGGAAACACTTACAATAAATAAGCACCCGCATCCGCACCCGCACCCGCACCCGCACAAAAAACATATACATACAAATAGGGACGGAATCAGGATATTAGTTTAGTGGGATCAAAAATAGTGTATACTTTTTTTAGTTGAGTCAAAAGTAGTATATTTTTTTTCAATGGGGTACTAATGTAATTTTTTTTTCAGTGGAATCAATTGACCCCATTTGCCCCTTGATTTCCTCTCTCTTTTGACACAACAAATTTAAATAGTTTAATTAGATTTTTGTGGAGGTCTTGCGACGACGCTGAGAGCTGACACAGGTCAGTAACGTGGCAACGTCCTATCTGTAGCACAAAAATAGTGAGAATGGCCGCCGAAGCTGTTTTTGAGAAACGGCTCTCTAACGGTCAAGTTAGATGACCGGAGTTGAAATATAGAAAGAGAAAGTGTGTGTATTCTTAGATTCAAATGCGCGTACCTTTGAAAGAAGAAAGACTGACTTTATATAGCACAGTTCGGCGTGTACCCATATGCGTTGATCGTTGTATCAGTGAGTAGGCGGTTGACACAGTCATGCTCCTAGGACCTGGCTGGTAGCTCCTCACCATTCTGCCGACGTCTTCATCCGGGAGTGGAGGTTGTAAAAAAAAATTCGACGTGTAAGTCGCCTTTTATCCCATGACATCCCTTGGGATTGGCGCCAGTCGTTGCCCCTTATCCAA
>BRYE01000014.1:15637074-15639574 GCA_030159115.1 Actinidia arguta var. hypoleuca | reverse complement strand
GATGTTTTTGATTTTGATAGTACCTAATTGACCATTAAAAACTAAGGATTCCAACTGACTCATAGATATGTGTCCTAACTGAGAATGTCAAACTCCAAGGTATAGTCGAGGAAGCGTTAACAACAGATTGAACTGAAGAAAATGATTGAAGAATAAGGCGAAGATGACTAAGCTCAACTAGCCATTCAGTTTTGCAACTTATTTCAAGGATCTCTCTTTTCTTTGGATCCTACACTTGACACCAAAACCAGAAAAGGTTATAGTTAGACCAAGCTCACAAAGTTGGCCAACAAAAGTGAGATTTAAAGTAAGAGTGGGGATATGGTAGCTATTTGGAAAAGACACATTAGATGTAGAAACTTGTCCAACATGACTCACATGCATATGAGAACCATCAACTGTGTGAATATTAGGTATATGAATGGCAAATGATTTGGATGAAAAGATATCAGGATTAGCGCTCATGTGATTACAACATGTAGAATCAAAGAACCAAGATGATGTATCTGAGGTGACAGATAAAGCAAAGAAGTAAGATGTACCAAAATGAGAAAAACTTGTGTGAACATACTCTCAATGTCACTAGTGTGAGGGAGGAAAAAGAAGGGATCAAGAACCAAGAGAAAAGAACTTTCAACAGCATACCAATAGGGGCAGATGGCAGTGTAGATGGATTGTAGGATTTGAAAGAACCACCTCTAAGCCCAGTGGTGGGTAGTTCATTGATGTTGCATGGGAAATCACTCGAAGGGTGAGTGACCTTGTCCTTGCTTTCGACAGTGCTTGCAAACTCTAAAAGGACAAATCCTCGCTAAGTGAGACTTGGATGAGCGTGTATGACAAGAACTAGCTGGAAAGGGCTGGTATGGCGTTGAATTGCTTTAAAAATGAGTTAGATCGAAGTGAACTAAGTTGAACTAGCCTCAATATGAGAGATGTTGGTCTGAACTAGGTTAAACCGATCAAATATCGATCAAAATCAGCATAAAATGGTGGGAACTGGGATGAATTGAGTGAAATCGATAAAAATTGAGCAAAACTAGATGAAATCAACCAAAACAACCGGTTTATGGAATCGGCTGAGACGGAACTAGCTAGATCGAGTCAAAGATGTCAGATCAGGAGCAAGACGGGTCAGATCTAGGTTAGGAGCACGTAACGAGAATGCGTGGCGTGTGGTCAACAATAACTGTGCGCGTGGATGAACAGTGTCTCAAGGCACGTGTGCGCATGCTAGAGCTTGGGAGGAATGCCAGCACGTGAGATCTACTCTCAAAGGGCTAGGTGGCCCGTGCGGAGGATTTTGACCTCGTGGTTGGTGGCATTGGACTCATGGTGGAAAGGTGAGTTCAATAATAGGTTCGGTGTAGTGATTGGGATTTCAATGACAGGGGCAATAGCTAAGATGGCAGTCGGGAGTAATGCTGGTGGTGGTTTAAGATAGTCGAAGCCACTGCTACAACGATGTTGGTGATGGCGAGAGCGGTGGTGATGATGGCAATGATGGTGGTGATGATATGGTGACGTATGTAGTGATTTGGTGATGGTGGAGGTGGTGGTGGTGGTGATATGGTGAGGTAGCTATGGTGACTTTGTGATGGTGGTAGGCCATGGTGGTGGCAAGACCGCATTGGAGGTGATGAAGAAATGATTAGGTTAAAACCTAAGCTCTGATACCATGTTAGAAAACAATCGAGATATAGAGTGAGAGAGAAAGATATGTTTATTTCAAATATGTAAAATAAGTACAAAGGTCCCCTTTATATAGGTAAAGTGATATGTTAACTAAGGTAATACATTCAATGAGAATGTCCTAACTAAGGTAATACAATCAATCAAAATATTACAGAATAGGATGAATAAGGTAACAAAATATATTGCATTATATTCTACAATATTAGAAAATAAAATATTGAAGAATATAGCAATATATGCTAACATTTTTAATAATTAAAATATTCAATTCTTTATTTTTTCTAGTTAGTTTTTGAAAAATGGCATGCTTACAATTTGCGTTTACTAAATTTATCTTGCTAGTTAATTTGAGAAATTACATAACCATTGAATATTAGTAAGGAGAATTGGGTGAGAACGACATGAACCTACACTTTTACTAAAATCAGGATCTTTTTCGTGAATTTTTTCCTACAACCAACTGATCATCAGGTACGTACCATTTTCGTCCAATCCTTCGGTGACCATTTCATAATGACTATTTTCCGTTAATAATTTCCTGCAATCACCTCTAGTACCATTTTCCTCCAAACATTCCCAAAAATCAAAGCTGTGGACAAAATATCACCCCACAAATGTTATTCATTTTTATTATATTTCAGTCCCTTAGAAGATTTATGAGGAAGGACAAATGTCCAAGTTTCAAAATCGCAATTTCTAAACACACTGACCCTCCCTCTCTCAATTTGTTGACATCATCGTTACCCAAATTTTTTTGATAATGTATTAATAGTACGAGGACAACTATATTGAAATTGGGTTAGGA
>BRYE01000014.1:15602074-15604574 GCA_030159115.1 Actinidia arguta var. hypoleuca | reverse complement strand
ATTTTGCCCAGCAAACAGTGCCCCCCTTTGGCCTAAAAAAATCATAGCAGGCTTTGGATTTAAATCTCCCCAAAGTTGTCCATTGATGCATCTTGTCTATAGCTGATGAATAGTCCCCTACTTCTGAAACAATTTGCTCTCTAATTAGAACCAACTGCTTTATAATTTGGGAGTCTTGTTTTTTTGAAACATACTCCCAAAAGGGAGATCCGTTTAAGTAAATTTGATGAATCCACTTCACCCACAAGGAATCCTGCTTAGCCTGAAGATTCCATAGGGATTTGGAGAGAAGAGCGGCATTCCAAGCTTTAAGATCAATGAAGCCTAATCCCCCTTCTGATTTGGGCCGACAGATATCACTCCAAGCCACCAAAGGATGTTTAGAACATGTGACTTTCCTTCCCCATAAAAAATTCCTGCATAATGAGATTACTTGGTCCCTGACCCCTATCGGAATAGGCAGAATTGAAAGCCAAAAGCACTCCACCCCTTGCAAGACAGATTTGATAAGCTCACATCTTCCTGCATAAGACAATGTAGCACCAGCCCAGGCAGAAATATGATCAGAGATTTTAGAGATAAGAGGGCTATATTGCTCAATAGTGAGCCTTGAAGCTGCCATAGGAATGCCCAAATATCTAAAGGGAAAGCTGCCCTCACTGAAACCAGTAATGGCCTTTATTTCCTCCATATCTGTCCCGCAAATTCCGGCCATAAACACATTAGATTTGGAATCACTGATGCAAAGCCCAAAGCATTCTCTAAAATCCTTCAGGCAATCCATGATCAATCTGACCGAAATAATATCACCTCTAGCAAATAGAATTAAATCATCTGCAAATGCAAGGTGAGTAATATTTAATTCCGAACACCTGGGATGAAAATTGAAGTGGGGATTTGTCTTCAGCTTTCCCAGCTTCCTGGATAGATATTCAAGACATAAAACAAATAAAAGAGGGGAAATCGGATCTCCCTGTCTTAAACCTTGTTGACCTTTAAAGAATCCGTGCAAAGACCCATTTATAGATATGGAGAAAGAAGGCGTAACTACACACTGCATAATCCACTCTATAAATAATGGAGGAAATCCCAGACCCATTAAGACATCCTCCAAAAAGACCCAATTAACTGTATCATAGGCTTTTCTCAGATCTATTTTCAAAGTGCAGCGCGGAGAAATCCTATTCCAGCAGTATTTCCTCAACAATTCTTGCACTAAGTAGATATTCTTCACCATGCTTCTGTTAGGCACAAACGCCGACTGGGCAGGGTTGATCAAACCTTCCAGAATGGGAGACAATCTAGAGGCCAAAATCTTGGAAATCACCTTATAGATAACATTGCAACAAGCTATGGGTCTAAACTCTTCCACCCGCAAGGCATTTTTTGACTTAGGAACAAGAGCTACCACAGTATGATTGAGCTACTTTAGAATCTTGCCAGACCTAAAGAATTCCTTGATAGCAGTGCACACATCTGGCCCAACAATGCTCCAAGCTTTTTGAAAAAACACGAGGAGAATCCATCTGGGCCCGGGGCTTTATCATCCCCAATATCAAATAGAGAGGCCTTTATTTCTTCATCCGTAACTCCCTTGACAAGGGAGATGGCCTGCTCTTCTTGCACACAAAGGCCTTCCTCTAAAACCTCTCTATCTAGCCGAGCGCAATCTGATTTAACCCCCAACAAGTTTTTATAGAAATCTACAAAAAAAGCACTAACCTGCTGGAAAGATGTAGTAACCGACCTGTCTGCCTTGTTAAGAGAAGTGATTTGATTTCTAGCTCGGTTGCTCTTAATCAGGCCGTGGAAAAATTTTGTACCTTTATCACAGTTTTTCAAATACTTAGCCTTGGCTAATTGCGAGCAAAAACTTCTATCTGCCTCCGCCAATCTAACAGCCATAACCCTAAGATCTGCAACTTTGTTCTGAAAACTAGCATCACTCGGATTATCATGAAATTGCTGCTGGGCTTGGAAGAGCTCCTCTTCTACAGCAGCAGCTCTGGAAGAGATATGAGAAAAATGCTGTTTATTGAGATCCTTTAGGGGGCCCTTTAGAGTCTTGAGTTTTCTGCATAATCTGAACATGGCAGAACCCTCAACTCGCATACTCCAACTATTCTTAACTACATCCAGAAAATACTCATGGTTGGACCACATGTTGAAAAATTTAAAAGGCTTGGGCCCTTGGTCATTATTTCCGAAAAGAGAAACAACACAAGGCGCATGATCAGAAAATTTTCCGGGAAGACCAAAGTTAGCTTGAGCAGCTAACCCCTTGAGGCCCCAACTAGCATTTGCCATAGCCCTATCTAACTTACTCCAAACCGAGTTGTTAGACCAAGTAAAGAAAGCCCCTGTAGATCTCACGTCTGAAATACCCAAATCATAGCAACATCTCTAAAAATCCATGACTTCGTACTGAGTAACGGGAAGACCATTGGCTTTCTCCTCTCCATTAAGGATATTATTGAAATCACCTAAGATCAGCCAAGGC
>BRYE01000014.1:15542074-15547074 GCA_030159115.1 Actinidia arguta var. hypoleuca | reverse complement strand
TTGATCTAAGTGCACCTGAGCTCAGTCCTCAGCAGTTCGTCATCTAGTTCAGTGCATGCCTTAGTGAAATTTTACTATTCTACATGCAATAGTGTAGGTGATGTTTTACTTCAGAACTGTATACTTTAGGACATATCAAGCTCATGCTTCACACTGCTTCAGGATCTCAGGGTTCATGCTTGGGTAACTTGATGACTAGTCTCGCGTTGTTTTAAGACATTTCAAGCTCATGATTGAGCAATTCGGCGATTAGTCACGTTGCTTTAGGATCTCAAGCTCATGATTGACTAGCTCAGCGACAACTAGTCTCGCACTATTTTAAGACATCTCAAACTCATGCTTGAGCAAGTCGGCGATTAGTCACTGCTTCAGAAACTCAAGCTCATGCTTTATCAGCTTGGTAACTGGTCTCGCGTCTTTCTTTAGGACCACCTTAGCACATACTTAGGCAAACGAGGAATGCATCTCGATTTAAATCACTTTTAGAAAAAAATTATAAGGAAAAATTTTCGCAAGTAATTTATGGCGGTGAAATGTGGAACTTTCTATGACCGAGCTCGAGAACTTTTTCTAGAAAGTTTTGAGTCAAACTTTTGAAATGTCTATTTTTAACAAACGTGGCAAGTAGAGAGGTTTGATAATAATTTCTTGAAATTTTAATGCACAATTGCTATGATACAAGCTTGGTACATAGAAGTTACATTTTATTGATAGTATTTCTTCAAGTTGTTGGGGTTCCAAGGTCTCGAAACTTGCTTGCCCTCGAGGTCCTCAATATAGTAAGCACCCTTGCCGGCGAGCTTAGTAATTTTGTAAGGGCCTTCCCAATTAGGAACGAGCTTCTCGTCCGCCAAATCTTTGGTGTTTCCAACAAAATTCCTTAAAATGAGATCGCAAGCAGAGAATTCTCTGGGCTGGACTTTCTGTTTGTACGTCTTTGCCAATTGTTTTTGATAGTTAGCCATCCGTACTAGTGCATTTTCCCTTCGGTCGTCAGCTAGATTGAGATCCCGAGCTAAGACTTCAGTGTTGTTGTTGTTGTTGTTGTTGTAAGCCTCAGTTCATATTGTGGGCAAACTGACCTCTAGTGGGATTACAACTTCAAAATCGAAAGCTAGATAATAGGGTGTTTCGTTCGTTGCTTTCCGCGATGTGGTCCGATAGGCCCACAAAATGTTTGGCAATTCCTCGACCCACTTGCCTTTGGCTTTTTCAAGCCTTTTTTTGATCCCGTTCATGATTGTCTTGTTGGTGGCCTCAGCTTGTCCATTGCACTGAGGGTAGCTCGGTTTTGAGTTGTAGAATTCGATCTTAAGTTGCCCCAACAAGTTCTTGACTTTCTGGCCCACAAAATGCGTTTCGTTGTTTGATACGAACGCTCTGGGGATGCCGAATCTTGACAGGATGTTTCTTCGAAATTTGATTACATCTGCTTCTCTAATTTGAGCTAGCGGTTTGTCTTCCACGATGTCTATTCCCCATTGGGCAAAGGGTCATGGACTAGTGAGAGGAATCAAGTCCCTAGTTGGTTGGTGGATGAGTGGTGAGAAAAGCTGACACTTCGTACATTTAAGGACGTATACTTGGGTATCCTTTAGGATCTAAGGCCACTAATACCCCTGAGCTAAGGCTCGATGGGCCAATGATATTCTCCCGGAGTGTAGTCCACACATGCCTTCATTAATCTCGAACGGCACGTCTTCGACCAAGCTCGGTTGAACGCACAACAGGTGGGGCCACAAATAAGATCTTTTGTACAGATCTCTAGTGAGGGAGATCCAAAACAATACTACTCTAATTCGGAGTTTATGCGCTTCCCTTTTGCCCTCTGGTAGTATGTCAGGACGTAAAAATTCTACAATTGGATCCATCCAGCTCGGGCCCAATTTGGTGTTGCTCAGAACGAGTTGTTGAGTTATTTTGTGGCTGGGAACATAGATCAGGACTAATGCGATGATTTGTCCATTTTCTCCTTCAAACACTGATGTTAGTCCAGCCAATGCATCTGCATGACAATTCAAGTTCCTCCCCACCTGCTCGATCTTGATTGCTCTGAATTTAGTGAGGAGCATCTTCGTAATTGCCAAGTACTTAGCCATCTTGGCTCCCCGAGCTTCAAACTTTCCAGTAACCTGGTTGGCTACCAGTTTTGAATCGCTAAAAAAATAGAGCTCGGGAAACTTTAACTTGCTAGAAGATCGAAGTCCTACAATGAAAGCTTTGTACTCAACCTCGTTATTTGTTGCGGAAAAATTTAGCCCAAGGCATTGCTCAATTGCCCCTGCCCATGGCTGTTTTTTGCTCCGTCAACAAACATTTTTAGGCCGAGGAATGATCGATCTGAGGTGGTTCCATGCGAACCTCGGGACCCTTAGTGATATCCTTAGTCATGGTTACCTCTGCATCCTAAGGTGGTTCCTTATGAACCTCGGGAACCTCAGTTGCTGGATCAGTCTCGTGTTCTTGACGAGCTCCCCTCCTCCTTGTGTGCAAAAGCGGCAACTCTACTCTAGATTCACAGTTTGGGGAGAGAACTTTGCGACAAAATCAGCCAAGACTTGGGCCTTGATGGCTAATCTTGGCAAAAAATTTATGTCGAACTGTAAGAGCTCGACAGCCCATTTGAACTGTCGTTCGGACAAATATGCCTTTGTTAAATTGTTTTTGAGCGAAAACTTGGTATATACTGCGATGGGATGTGCTTGAAAATAGTGCATGAGTTTTCGCGAAGTAATAACCAAAACCAGCACCAATTTTCCAGCGGCAGGTACCTTGTTTGGCAATTCGTAAACGTCTTGCTAACGAAGTAGATTGGGCGTTGCTTTCCATTTACCTCCCTTAGAAGCACTGAGCTAACGGCGTGTTCAGATTCGGCAAGATAGACGTAGATCAATTCTCCTTCATCCGAGGTGGAAAGAAGTGGTGGTTCTGTTAAGTACTGTTTGGATTGTTAGAGTGCGAGCTCGCATTCCTCATTCCATAAAAAAATCATTTTTTGCGAAAGAGTTGAAAAAATGGATGGCATTTATCTGATAAATCAGTTAACTGTTGCTGCCATTCCAGTCAGTTTTTGAATCTCCTTCGCAGTCCTCGGGCTGCCAAGGTCATTGATGGCCATAATCTACTCCGGATTTGCCTTAATCCCTTGCCAAGTTACCAGGTGTCCTAGGAAGTTGCTCGAGCTAACTCCAAAGGCACACTTGATTGCGTTTAATCTCAATTTGTGTTCTTTCAGTATCGCGAACACCTCAGCGATGTCTCAGGGCCTTAGCCAATTGGATCCAACATCGCACTTAGAGTTACCACGACTTTACCTGGGTCTTTTCCCTAAACTGTTGAGCACTAGAGTCACCACGGCATTACCCAGGTCTTTTCCCTATTGGCCAAAGCCAACACATCCTCTCCTAGGTCATTTCCCTGAACTTTTCACATAAATGGTCCCAATACAATCACAATGCGGTAAAAGGTAACTTGCACCAAGAATATTCTTCGTCCTGCTACACAGTCTCAACAGAATAATAGTATCGTAAAAACGATGAGAATCCAACAGGTACAAAGTATGCTGGCGAATAAATATAACCGTGGCTAAGTGTAGGCATCAAAAAAATGGCTAAAATTAATGATCTCAGCGAAAGTAGGATCAAAAAGAATGGCCAAGAAAGAATACTAAAAGCATGCTAAATCACTCACTTTGGTCCACTAAATGAGATCACGAAAATGGTGTATAAAAATACCCCCTAATCTGAATCACAAAAATATAAGAAACATAATTACTTACACAAACTACTACTACTTGTATTATTATTATAATACAATGACCCCTGCACGCAGCCACTCTCCAAACAACACCCATACTGCACACACCAAACACCTTACCCATGGAGAAGTTTCCATACCCACACACAGCCTGCAATTCCTCACATTCTCTCAGGAAATTATCCCATGCATCACCCTCAGTTAGACACAAACTCCAAAGTATGAAAATACTATAGTTTAGCACAAAGATGATAATATACACACACACAGACAAACTAATCACCGTCAATGGTAGCCACGCACACACCCAACAATCTGCCATGCACCAATAGTCCTCCCGCGCATCACCAGCACAGTCCCACAGACGCAATAGCTGCCGCCCTAAATGCACACACCCCATCGAACCACCACGAGAACCCATCGTCTCTCTCGCTCTCTCGAAAACGAGATCAATCTAAAAATAGGAGGGCGAACTTACCTGTTAAACACTCCACCGGAAACCGCCACCGGAAGACTCCTCAATTGCTGCTGCCTTCCACCACTTCCCCTCCTCTGTCGTATAACTCTATCTGTATATAAACCCCAAAACCCTAGCCCTATTTAATTATACTAAAGAACCCAACACTCACACTCACACTCACACTCACACACTCACACTCACACTCACACTCACACATATTCTTATTCCAATTATTTGGATAGAATTACAAAATAACTCTTTAGGTTTATTTAAAATTCTAATTGGGCCAAAGAAGTTTCTTTAATAAAATAAATAACCCAAGATAAATATATATTTTTTTAAGATGTAGTAATTAAATAAAATAATTGGGGTGTTACAACTAATGCTTCTCAAACCAAGATCGTAGATTCCAATTCCTCAGTTGCTGCCAAGACCAGTTTAAACACTTGAGCACCCATCATTAAACATTTAAGCAAGCCTCACATCTGCCGAAACCAATTTTGTTTTTTGACAGTCCGCAGTAAAAGCTTAATGCACATGATGTTTTCACTAGTCCTCTGGGCTCTACTGCCATGCCCATCATGACGACCAATACTCTCACTCTAGAAGAACAAATCACTCTCTTAACAAAAATAGTTGAGGGATCATGCAAGTCTGCCCAAGATCGTAATGTCCAAATCGCGGCTTAAATAATATGGCAGATTCGAGCCAAGTTGTGGCCAATCCTAAAAACCTCAAGATGTAGACGAACTTTCTAACAAAGAGCAAGAGACTCCAAAGAACT
>BRYE01000014.1:15524574-15537074 GCA_030159115.1 Actinidia arguta var. hypoleuca | reverse complement strand
TTTATTTTTTTATTAATTAAAGTTTCAGTAATTATGTTTTAAATCCGAACAGTTGCTTCTATTCGCGTTTTAGTCTTCGAATAGTGGTACTTGTTCGATTTACCCTTTTGTATGAATAAATACGTTTCCCTTTTGAACAGTTACAACCCATAGCCTTTCGGTATAGTTGTTTCTCTCGAATAGCCACCAAATTGGCTATATAAGCAGTCATTTTTCTCAGTTTCTAGCACTTGATTTTTTTTGTGTTTTTTTGCTCCTACTTTGCATTTCGTTGCATATTCTCATCCTTCAAGAGAGAATTCATCCACAACCAGTTCGTCAGGCTCACTGTAGCAGTGTTGCCTCTATGAAATATATTTTTGTCTTACAGATCATTACATCCTGAAAAACGAACGCCATTAACCTCAAAACACCTATACAAGGGCAAAATTTGTCTTACCTACAAGATTATTTTATAAATAAAAAAATAAAATATTTATTTTATTTTGAATTGGTGTAAATTTTATATACTGTTATTTTAATATATTTTATACAATCATTCTGTTTATTTTATACAAAATTATTTTGAAACGGATATTCTGTTTAATTTAGTTTACTCATAAGATTATTTTATGAAAAATAAAATAAAAATTTATGTGATGTTAAAAAATCAACTACAAAATTTACCAACCTATTTAGATTAAATAACATATGTCATATTCTGTTGTTTTCGAGCATTATTCTAAAACTGAAGATCCGTAATTTCTTTCCCTTTCCATCAGTTTCTCGGCAACCAAACAGAGTTTTTCGCTTTACATCTAAAAATTTCCTCTTCTGTAATGTGCAGTATTCAACACGAATATGGATCAGACGGTGATCCAGACCTACAACGAGACGACCTACCATAGCTGCAGCGTGGACGACGCATTGGACTCCGACACATTCCAATACGATGGCGGCAGCAACCAGGTCGGCGCGGCGACGATCCCCGTGCCGTTGACCGTGGAAGGCGCGAACTACTTCTTCTCCAGCGCCAGCGAAGGCGTCCAGTGCCAGAAAGGGATGGCGTTCGGGATCGCCGTAAGTCGCGGCCTCGGCCTCCCCCCGAGCCTCAACCAGCCGCCTCCGCCTCCGTACGTGGCGCCTCCAACACCGTCCGATGACCAATCGCCTCAGGTCACGGTGGATCCGGCTGGGGATGGGATGAGGATCGGTGCTAACTTGCGCTGGGTAGTTAGTGCTCTGTTGTTTGGTGGTGGCTTTCTCTTTGTGCGAAGGTAGTGTTCTGCATGACTGTTTGGTTGCAGGGAGAGGATTAGCCTTTTCACGGATACTATTCTGTTCTGTTTTGTTTTTTTTGTACGAATAAATCAATGGCTCAGCTTGTATCTAAACCATTGTACAGTTGGGCCTTTGGACCCAAAATAGGCTCATTATGATCACGAGGTTTGTTTATTTTTACGTGAATGACTATAGACCATTTGAGGAAAAGAAAAAAGTTTGATTTGATTACTATAGTCACATGATTTTATTATTTTTTTTAGTTATAGTTATGGCTTAATTTAATTTATTGTTCTCAAATAATTTCTTTCCACTCCACCGGCTCAAATTGCTAGCCACCTTGGTTCCCACCACCTACATCCCATCCCCCACCCTCCCTCTAGCACCGTCACCCCTTCCCTTTTTGTTTTCGGCTACCTACGCCACTCCAACACCGCCTCCTCACCTAGTCCCTAGCAGGGGAGAGGGGGGGAGTGAAGGAAAGGTGGTGGACATGTGAAGGAAGGTGGCGCAGTGCTAGTAAAGGAAAAGGAGGTTGAGGCGTAGGCGGGGGAGGTAGAGGAAGGAGCTAGGCGTGGGGGATGGGCTGGTAGGGGCGGGAAGAGGTTGTGGAAGGAGGTGGCAGGTTGTTGTTAGGGCTGGGGTGCGCCGGCAATGGAGGATAGGTGGAAGTGGTGATTGAGGTGGTGTGGGATTAAAGTTCCGAAGGGTGGAGACGGAGATTTTTTGAGAATTCATAGGTTTGTAGTGAGACAAAGTAAAATTTCGACAAGTGTACTTAGGAATTGGGGTGTGCTGAGATCAATTTGATTTGCATTTAGAAGCTCCCTAACAACATAGTTTGTGAAATCATTAATGTTTTTTAACAGCCTAGGGACACCTGTCATGCAAATCTGTATGTTTGTAGTGTAGCGTAGTATTGCCAAAACTTAGATCCCACAGTGTAATTTAATACTTAAGGTTTCTAATGTGGAATAATTCGAACAAGTCCTGAATCATAAGATGTTCCGAGCAAAGCACGTCGCCCAACATCTCCAAACTCACTTTCCAAGTCGCCTCGTATTGTTAATAAATTGAGTTCCATTCCATTTACATATTCCCTCCATATAGCCATAGGGCGAGGTGATCTACCTCGCCCAAGGCAGAGACGTCTTCTCAAAGACCTCCATAAGGACTCCATCTCCATTAGAGGTCTGCTATCACCACTTTTGTACCTGATTAAAGTCCATCTCCATAAAGAGTTCCACCTCAACAAGAGAACTGTCTCCAACAGACTCCAACTCCACAACGACGCCTATAATCACGGATGGATCACCAGTTGGTAGCCTCTTGATTAACCTCCAGATTTGATTGGGATATCCTCCCATGCTTATCCTTCCGAGGAATTCGCCATACTACACTGACACGGCTCAATTCTCCCGTCTATATAAAGGCCGCTCCCCCATAATCAAAAAGGTACGCTCAGCATAGGCATCACACACACTTTCGTTGTCGTGCTTTCCATACTGCCTTAATTTATTTCCTGGTAACCTTGGTCTGATTCTTACGCCGGAGGGATTTTGAGCGGCCTCACCCCGGCCAATTACTTTTGCTCGTTGCTGTGCAGGTCGCCCCAGTTCAGCCGAGGTCCAGCGCCGAGGCAGAAGAGCAATTCCGACTGTTGGTTGCTCTCCCAGATTTTTACCACAACAGTTTGGCACCGTCTGTGGGAAACGATAGTTCTCTTGTTCCTATGCACCTGCGCAGCCGATTATTATCCAGACCAAGCACTAGCAGCCCTTTGGATAATAGAGCACGTCCAATGGCCAACGCTAGCCAAGCTCCAGATCTAGAGGGCCTTCATCATGAGATATGTGAGATGGCTGAACAGATGAGAATCATGAATGAAAATAATGCCCTCCTTATACAGCACCTCATCACGAATAATCAACCATCACCTCCTCCGGCTCCTCGTCGATCTCATCTATCAGGGGATGTATCCCAAAGTCACCATAGCACCGGAAGAGACAGACGCCGTCTCTCTCCTAGCCCTCGCCTTGGACGAGAGAGAAGCCCAAGAAGCCCATCATCGGGGTCATCATCCAGCAAGACGCCAGAGCAGGAAAACGAAGGAGTAAGGCGGGGCAGATCCCCTCGTCGGGTCCAACAAGAACAAGATATATCCATTTCCCAGAAAATTAGGGACCTGGACGCTCGCCTGGATGCCATCAACACGGGGACCGGTGCCCCAATAACTATAGACGCTTTGATCAGGCAAACTGAACCACTTTTTACCCAGAGGATAATGAGAGCCAAGGTGTCATCCAGATTCAAACTGCCTACTCAGCTCGGGATCTATGAAGGCAAAACAGATCCTATGGATCACATGGATTCTTACAAAAATCTGATGCATCTCTAGGGTTACTCGGACGATGTCATGTGTAAAACTTTTTCTGCTACACTAAAGGGGTCGGCGAGATCTTGGTTCCGAAAGTTGACTCCCGGAACTATAGATTCATTTGGTGAACTGAGCAGACTTTTCGTCGCTAATTTCATAAGCTGTAGGGTCAGGCAGAAGAATGCATCCCATCTTTTCACCATCCACCAGAAGAAAACGGAGAACTTGAAAGATTATGTGAAACGATTTAACCAGGCCATATTTGAAGTTGAAGACCCCAGTGACAAAGTGGTCGTCATGGCGATGATGGAGGGGCTTCGCCCAGGTCCCTTATTCGATTCTCTGTCCAAGAACGTTCCGGAGACATTGTCCGTCCTTCAAAGTAAAGCCAATAAGTACATCGCCGCGGAGGAATTGACCGAAGCCAAACGGAGGCGAAGAGGAAAGGAGGACCATAAGAGGAAAGAGCCTGATACAAGACGATCTGATTATAGGGACGATGAGCGGAGGAACAAGAAGCCTAATCGGGACTCGAGGCAGACCAGTGACAGGCGACCTCGTACTCCACCTCGCCGCACGGAGCTGGTGTTACCTCCATTTAATGCTTCTATTGCCCAAGTCCTCACAGAAATCAAGCATGAAGAGTTCGTCAAGTGGCCCTTGAAAATTAAGACTAATTCCCGAAAGAGGAACAAAAACAAATATTGCGAGTTTCACCGAGACCATGGCCATAACACCGAAGACTGCTTTCATCTAAAGGAGCAAATAGCCGACCTCATCAAAAGAGGGTATCTAAGAAAATATGTTGGAGATCGCCCTTCCCCCAATTCACCGGAAAGAAGGTATGGAACCAATCGACCTACTGCTGGAGACATTCAGGTAATACACGACGGGTTTGGATCCGGAAGAAGTTCGAATTCATCTAGAAAGAGGCACGCCAGAAGTGCAGACATGCTGTCCGCAGAAGTTTACAACCTCTCCTCGCCAATGGCCGATGTCCACCCACCAATTACCTTCAACAATGATGACCTGAAAGGCCTGCACCTGCCTCATGACGACGCCCTGGTCGTTTCGGCCATCATCGCCAACTTTACCTTCCAAAGAATTTTGGTCGATAATGGTAGCTCGGCTGACATTCTGTTCATCTCCGCATTCGAAAAAATGAAGATAGGGCTCGACAAATTGCAGCCCTTCTTGACACCTTTGGTGGGATTTGGAGGAAATCTGACTCATCCACTGTGATGGGTTAAGTTACCGGTTACTTTGGGGATAGAACCTCGCCAAACTACCGTTTGGCAGGACTTCATCATGGTTGATTGCCCTTCCCCTTACAATGCCATTTTAGGTCGCCCAACTCTAGGCGGAATTAGGGCGATCACCTCAACCTACCACCTAAAAATGAAGTTCCCCACTTTGGCAGGAGTGGGTGAAGTGCGGGGCAACCAGAAAGTGGCCAAGCAATGTTTTATTTCGGCTATGAAGATCGAAACTTCTCCAATACCGAATGCCCAATAGCAATTACCGATCAACGATGGCGAGATGGAATCTCTGAGGGACGAGGTGAAACAGGTGGTCTTGATGGATCCCCGAGAAACTGAAAACACTAAACCCCTTGAAGAAACTACCCAAATTTCCATTCATTCGGAATATCCTGATCGCCACGTTATGATCGGAACAGAACTTGCCGAAGAACTACGCAGTGCTTTAGTGGAATTCTTAAAAAGAAACTTTGATGTTTTTGCCTGGTCCCAAGGCGACGTCCCGGGGATAGATCCCCATGTCGCCATGCATAAATTACAGATCAATCCGACATATCCTCCAGTTCGCCAGAATAGAAGGAAATTTGCCCTTGAACGGCTTCGAGTTATTAACGAGGAGGTCGCCAAACTCATCAGAGCTAAAGTTATCAAGGAAGCCCAATACCCGGAATGGTTAACCAATGTCGTCATCGTCCCAAAAAAGGGAGGGAAGTGGAGAGTATGCGTGGACTATACTGATCTCAACAAAGCATGCCCAAAAGACAGTTTTCCACTGCCAAAAATTGATTTAATAGTCGACGCCACATCTAAGCACGAGCTTCTTAGCTTCATGGATGCCTTCTCCGGATATTACCAAATCAAGATGTTTCCCCCCGATGTAGAAAAAACTTCATTTATCACGGAACGAGGATTGTATTGCTACAAGGTCATGCCATTTGGTCTAAAAAATGCTGGGGTTACTTATCAAAGATTGGTGAACAAGATGTTCAAGGAGCTAATTGAAAAGACCATGGAAATATATATAGACGACATGCTCGTTAAAAGCCACGAAGCAGCAAAGCACGTCGCCCACCTTGAAGAAGCTTTCAACATTCTGAGGAAACACAAGATGATGTTAAATCCTTCCAAATGCATTTTTGGCGTATCATCCGGGAAATTCTTAGGGTTCTTGGTAACCAAACGCAGAATTGAAGCTAATTTAGACCAAATTCAAGCTCTGCTCGGGATGAGCTCGCCCAGAAATATCCGTGAAGTCCAGCAGTTAATTGGGCAGGTTGCCGCCCTTAACCGATTTGTTTCCAAATCAGCGGACAAATATTTACCGTTCTTCAAAATCCTAAGGAAAAATCAAAAGTTCCAGTGGACAGAAGAATCGGAGGAAGCTTTTCAATAGCTCAAAAAGTATTTAGGGTCACCTCCTCTGCTTGTGGTTCCGACCACAAAGGAAGAATTGTTCATATACCTCGCCGTTTCGCCCACAGCAGTAAGTGCCGTGCTCATCCGAGAAGAAGACCATGTCCAAAAACCGGTATACTATGTTAGCAAGGTCCTGATGGGTGCTGAGAACAAATACGTAATGATTGAAAAGCTTGCCTACGCCCTCCTGATTGCTGCCAGAAAACTTCGCCATTATTTTCAAGCCCATACTATCACCGTGCTAACTGATCAACCGTTGAGGCAAATCCTCCAACGACCAGAGACCTCGGGGAGACTCCTGAGATGGTCCATTGAGTTGAGTGAATTCCATATTGACTACAAATGGAGGACGGTAATAAAAGCCCAAGCTTTGGCTGACTTCGTGGCTGAAACCACTCTCGAGCCCGATCCAGAATTCTCGGAGACAGAGATTCCAAACTTAGAAAAGGACCTCGAAAGCTCAGAAAACAGGCTCGACAGCTCGGAGGAAAAGCTTGACAAATGGAAATTGTTTGTAGATGGGTCTTCCAATCAACACGGATGTAGTGCAAGACTTGTTCTCCAAACCCCGACAGTTGAACAGATGGAATACGCTATACGGATTGGGTTTAAAGTCACCAACAACGAAGATGAGTACGAAGCACTCCTCGCCGGATTACGGGTCGCCACAAGATTGGGAGTCCACTCAATTGAAGCCTACAGTGATTCTCAACTAGTGGCCAACCAAGTTCAGAGAGATTACCTCGCCAGGGACGTACGGATGGCAACTTATTTGGATGAAGTCAAATGCTTAACTCAGAAGATCAAAAAGTTCACCATTCAACAGATCCCCAGAGAAGAAAACAAAAAAGCTGATGCCCTAGCCAATCTCGCTTCAACTTTTGATTTTATATCAGACAGAAGTATACCTTTGGAATTCTTGTCCAAACCAAGCATTGAGGTCGCCAAAGCCATTTGTACAACAGAAACGAACCTGACCTGGATGGATGAGATCGTCGCCTACCTTCGGAGCGGTACACTACCAGCGAATAAACTCCAAGCTCGCTGAATTCGCCATAGATCTGCAAGATTCTGCCTGCTTCATGGAATTTTATATAAACGATCCTTCTCTGGTCCCCTCCTAAGATGTCTCTGACCTGAGGAAACCAATTATGTGATGAGAAAAATTCACGAAGGCATCTGCGGAAATCATTCGGGGGTGAGGTCGCTGGTACAAAAGGCGATTCGCCAAGGCTACTTCTGGCCCCAAATGGGACAGGATGTAGCAAAATACACTAGGGAGTATGACAAATACCAGAGGTTCGCTCCATCCAATCACCTTCCCCATACTGAGATGATGCCGATTACCAGCCCATGGCCATTCGCCCAATGGGGAATCGACATACTAGGGCCTTTCCCTCAAGCTCCATTACAGAGGAAGTTCTTAATCGTAGCTATTGATTACTTCACAAAGTGGGTAGAAGCTGAACCGTTAGCCAGAATCACCGAAAAAAATACGAAGAATTTTGTGTGGAAGGGTATCATCTGCCGGTTTGGAATTCCCAAAGTTCTCATCTCAGATAATGCTCGACAATTCAACAATGATGGAATTCAGGAAATTCTGCTCAGACCTCGCCATATCACATCATTTCTCCTCGCCTGGTCACCCTCAAGCCAATGGCCAAGTAGAGGTCACCAACAGAACCATCCTAAGAAATTTAAAAATGAGATTGGAAAAATCCAAAGGAGAGTGGGTGGAAGACTTGCCGAGCATATTATGGGCATATCATACGACTAGCAGGATTCCTACTGGTGAAACGCCTTATTCCATGGTTTACGGAACTGAATCAGTGATACCTGTCGAAATCGGAATGCCGAGTTTCAGAACTTCAAACTTTGACAAGGATAGCAATGAAGGCGAGCTGAGACTCAACCTTGACCTCCTTGATGAAAAACGGGAACAAGCGGGCATACGCCAAGCAGCTTATAAGCATCAGGTCGCCAAATATTTCAACCAGAGAGTCAAACACAGATCATTCTTACCTGGCGACCTAGTTCTATGAAAAGTTACGCTATCAATCAAAGAGCCAAATGCTGGGAAATTAGGACCAACATAGGAAGACCCTTATAAAGTCATTAAGGTATCTAGACCAGGGACTTATTGGCTAGAAGATATGAACGGAAAAGCACTCCCCCATCCTTGGAACGCTGAGCATTTGAAGAAATATTTCCAATGAGATGTAGCTCGCCTGGGTAACTTGTAATGATTCCTAGATTTTATTCCAATAAAACTTCTCCAGTTTATTTCAGTCATCACCAATTGCAGTATGAAGGTCGCCCAATCAAGATCACCAGTTCATCAAAAGATGACGGAGGCATCTTGGTCGCCTAATCAAGATTGTCAGTTCATCAAAAGATGACGGAGGCATCTTGGTCGCCTAATCGAGATCGCCAGTTCATCAAAAGATGACGGAGGTATCTTGGTCGTCTATTCAAGATCGCCAGTTCATCAAAAGATGACGGAGGCATCTTGGTCGCCTAATCAAGATCGCCAGTTCATCAGAGGATAACGGAGGCATTTTGGTCGTCTATTCAAGATCGCCATTTCATCAAAAGATGACGGAGGCATCTTGGTCGCCTAATCAAGATCGCCAGTTCATCAGAGGATAACGGAGGCATCTTGGTCGTCTATTCAAGATTGCCATTTCATCAAAAGATGACGGAGGCATCTTGGTCGTCTAATCAAGATTGCAGTTTATCAGAGAATAACGGAGGCATCTTGGTCGTCTATTCAAGATCGCCATTTCATCAAAAGATGACGGAGGCATCTTGGTCGTCTATTCAAGATCGCCAATTCATCGAAAGATGACGGAGGCATCTTGGTCGTCTAATCGAGATCGCCAGTTCATCAAAAGATGACGGAGGCATCTTGGTCGTCTATTCAAGATCGCCATTTCATCAAAAGATAACGGAGGCATCTTGGTCGCCTAATCAAGATCGCCAGTTCATCAGAGGATAACGGAGGCATCTTGGTCGCCTAATCAAGATCGCCAATTCATCAGAGGATGACGGAGGCATCTTGATCGCCTAATCAAGATCGCCAGTTCATCAAAAGATGACGGAGGCATCTTGGTCGCCTATTCAAGATCGCCAGTTCATCAGAAGATGACAGAGGCATCTTGATCGCCTAATCAAGATCGCCAGTTCATCAAAAGATGATAGAGGCATCTTGGTCGCCTAATCGAGATTGCCAGTTCATCAAAAGATGACGGAGGCATCTTGGTCGCCTATTCAAGATTGCCATAAATCACTTAATGAAGGCATCTTGCTCGCCAAAATTAAAAGTTGTCAGATCAATGAAAAATAACCTCTCCTATCCTAGTTCGCCATTAGTCAAGAATTGTGTAAGGATACACAAACTAAAGTATTGAACATCGCCAAACTTGCAAAAAAAAAAATATATATATATATATACATTCATTCAAAATTGCAGAGGAGGAAATCAACATTTATATTCATATATAAATCCAAATTAGATTTTACATTTATGATAAAGGGGGAGGGTTGTCATCGCCTTGAGGATCTGCGTCGCTTGGAGGATTCGCATCTCCTTTTTCAACCGTTTCTTCCTCGCCCCCTGCCCCTTCTTCTTCATCCTCCAAGGCAAGCAGGTCGAGATCGAGACACATCTCCTCCAAGTCTATGGCCAGGTCGGGATGGTGGTGGCAAATCTGACGTTTTCAGAAATCAAACCCTTCGCCAAAATACTTCGAGGATGAGCTTTCGACAGCCTCGGAGAAATCCGACAAGGATTTAAATTTATCAACAGCCAGCTTCCCCGCACGTTCCACTCTTCTCCTTAGATCCTCGACTATAAGCCTTGCCTTTTCCAGACTGTCGGAGAACGTGTCCCTTTTCTCCCTTGATTTGGGCGAACTCGTCACCGACCTGCTATTCCCGAGCTCGCGCCTCGGTCAGCTGCTGCTCCAGATCAGCGGACAACTTCTGCAGGCGAGAAACCTCAGTATCCAAAGAGGCAGCTCGCCCCTGTTGAAGGGATGCTTCCTCAACGGTCTCCCTGCTCTTCACTGCCAGAGAAGATCCGAACACAAGCGCCTACTACAAACAAATCTAATCAGATCAAAACGATCATATTTAACAAGGATAAAACAAATAGAAGTTAGTATCAAAATAATACCTGGCCGAGAGCTTGGAAAAATTTTGAGGCAGTCTGGTCCAGAGAAAGCTGCCCCACCTTCTCTTGATCCGTAGGAGGGATTACCCCTCGAAGGATCTTCTTGGCCACCGAAGGGCTCCCCAAAATGGAGGCCCTCGGACCAAGGGTTGTACCCAACGAGGGCAAGCTTCCCTCCCCGGGACCAGAAGAAGGGGCCACTGGATGGCGTGCTGGACCAGACTTCTTTTTTGGTTCAGGGACGGGGGCTTGCCCTTTGCCTTTGGAATCATCCCCGGACTTCGCCTTCTTGCTCGGCGAGGTGGGAGGTTCATCCACCGGGCGCTTCTCGCCAATAACCACTCCCTTTGCAAGAGGATGAGCAAATTTTTTGGATGAACTCTCACCTCGGGATCTCTCCACCCGCTCGCCGAGCTTCTTGAGGCTGATCCTCTTCGACATCGCTGCAAAAAAGAAAAAAAAAGATATATGTCAGACATAAAAAAATAATCAACAAAGGTAGTAAGGGTTTATACCATCCGATCTAAGCTCGGGAGATAGCTCGGAATTCGACCAGGATTCTGATGTCGAGACCGAGCTCGATCCCAACGCTGAGCAAAATTCTAAGACAGGGTCTCGGATTTTTTCCCCCGACCATCTTAATAAGGTCAGGTCGGGAATATGAGGAGCAACCCTCCTCAGTTCCTTCCTAACAGTCCCTAGATATTCTATTGAGTCCTCTCGGGGCTGGCCGTCTTGAAGGAGTTCACCACGGGAAGAGCAGGACTCACCCGCTTCACCCGACGTCGAGGATGGTCGCGGATGATCGCCCTCTTCTCTTGATTCCGTAGGACCGGGCGAGCTGAAAACCCGGCAAAAGGTCTTGGTTTTGAGAATCATGGGGACCGCGTAGCGCCCACGTTCCACCACCGACTGTGAAATTTGGTCATAGAATTCCTGCTCGAACGACAGCAACATGGGCAGCTCGTTGCAGCGTTTATCTGAAAAGAGACCCATTTAATATCGACCTTGTTAATCAATAAACCAACATTTGCGAAATAAAAATAGACCTGAAATTCTCCATGACCTCGGAATCCGTGGTACTCCCTCCCGAGGTTCTTCATCAAAAAACTCCCAATTATCCCCGGAGGCGAAGAAAAATCTGCTTTTCCACCCCTTCACGTTGCTGGGGTACCCTCCGAGGATAGTTCTCTTGTACCTCGCCTTGAAATACAGCCACCCTTAGTCCGGCTTAGGATTATTATTTAGGAAAAAAATGTTCCTAAACTCGGATAGGGTCATCACATACTTGTGAACTCGCCACAACGACACGGCGCCGACGATACTGCGCCACGCGTTGGGGATGAGCTGAGCAGGACAAATTTTATAAAAAAACAAAATTGACCTAATTTTTAAAAGAATAGGAAAACGAAGGCCCGCAGAAAAGGCGGCCTCGTAGAAAGCTACCTCGCCAAGACGGGTAGAAAGAATGGTTTCGTTTTCCTCAGGAAGTCTGAGCTGAACGCCCTGAGGGAATGAATAAGTTTCCCTTAGCAAGGCGAGCTCCTCAGGGGTCATAGTGTTATTTTCTTTAGCTACAGAAGGATGGACGTCACCTAAAGGGGCGACATCGGCAATAGATGGATCTTCCATTAGCGACCTAGGGGATTGTCTAACTTCGTTAATGACGTACGACGAACCTTCTCCTAAATGGTCAGAGATCCAAGAAGGCAAAGAATCCAAAGCTGATGGACTCACCTTAGACCTATGGGACATACAACTAAATAAAGAGAGAACGAACGATTACTTACTGTGCTAGGAAATAATAGGCGACCACAGGCAGAGACAAAGAGACTCAAGGCAGGAAGAACAACTGCAAGCGAGAACTAGGAGAGAGAGAGAGTGATATTAGTTAGGCAAAAAAGGATAAAAGTTAATGAGTAGGGTCTCTTATATATAAGGAAAAATGACGGATGAGATTCATCTGCTTCAATGGCCCAGATCAATCTACCTTTTGAAATTCTTTTTGAAACTT
>BRYE01000014.1:15474574-15479574 GCA_030159115.1 Actinidia arguta var. hypoleuca | reverse complement strand
GAGTAAGAGAATGGTGCTCATATGTATATTGGAAAAGTGAGCAATTGGCGATGATGCGATGGGTGACCAGGATTATTCTAGCGATATAGTGGTGTGGTCATCCAGGCGATGTGACCAACTTGGTATATCAGTAGGCAGATATTTTACTCCACATCAGTAGCCCCCTAACTCAAGATGCTGAAGTGGGAAACTTGGTATCTTTGAGTAGCAAATGAAGTAACTATTTGCGGATGACGTGGGCAAGTAATGATGGCATGCCTTCGTTGGTGGACACATGGATGATCAAATTAATTGGCGTTTTGGCATATTTTGGCGGGAACGATAGTTTTCATTTTTAAAATCAAAACGCCGTGCGATCTGGACCATTGATGCATATAGATCTTGGCCCTTGAAACTTCTTATAAATAAGGGGTCACCCCATTCACTTGTACTCTTTTACTTTTGCTGCCAAACTGCTACCCCTACTCCGACGTGCACCTCTCCCTCGTTACCTTGTAACCTCACCTCTACTTAAGTAAGTATTACAACATTTGTCCTGCCCAACTTTCTCTCAATGCGTGGCGATTTGTCGTTTGCATATTGGTGATATGGTGATACTATAAGTGCCGTCTGTCCCTTAATGAATTTAGATGCCTTTATACATTATTCAAAAGTACGAAGCCAGATTCTCTATTCTCCAACTATATAAGGGCCGCTCCCCCATCATTCAAAGGTACGCATAAACCATTATTTATTCAGAGAGTTCAGGTTTTATTGCTCAGCTTGTCTGCCTTAGTCTGATTCCTAAGCCAGAGGGACTTTGAGCAGCCTCACCCTGGCTGGTAACTTTTGTTCTTATTTGTGCAGGTCGCCTAAGTATTGGTTGAGGTCAAGTACCTAGGTCACGAGCAATTCTAACTATTGATTGCTTTTCCCAAATTTTTATCATAATAGTTTGGAGCTATCTGTGGGAATGAAAGTTCTCTAGTTTCTATGCACCTGCATAGCCGTTTGCTACCTTGACCAAGCACTAGTAGCCCAATTGATAACCAAGCTCATCTCATTGCCGTGCTGACAAATCAACATTTGAAGCAAATTCTACAAAGACCCGACATCTCAAGAAGGCTTCTCAAATGGTCCATTGAGCTAAGTGAATTCCACATTGACTACGAATCAAGAATGGCAATCAAAGCCCAAGCCTTAACTAATTTTGTGACCAAATTTATGCACGACGCTGCTCTAGAACCAGAAGTAGTTCTCTCCGAGAAAGAAGCTCTGGAAAAATAGAACTCAAATGAGGACCTCGCCAGATAGTAATTGTTCATAGATGGGTCATTAAACTAGCATGGTTGTGGTGTAGGACTTGTTCTCCAAACTCTGTCAGGCAAACAAATGGATTACGCTATTCGTATTGGGTTTAAAATCACTAACAATGAAGCCAAATACAAAGCTCTCCTTGCCGTATTAAGGGTTGCAACAAAATTGGGAGTAGAATCCCTAGACGCCTTCAGTGATTCCCATCTTGTGGTAAATCAAGTCCAAGGGGATTACCTTACCGAGAATCTCCGGATGGTAGCCTACCTAGATGAGGTGAAGAACATGTCAATGAAGATCAAAGACTTAAAATTTGATAGATCTCCAGAGTGGAGAATAGGAAGGCTGATGCTCTGGCCAACCTCGCATCAACCTTTGATTTCATCTCGGATAGGAGTATACCATTGGAGTTTTTACCAAACCCAAGTATTGAGGTCGCCAAACTAGTTTGACTTGGATGGATGATATCACTATATACCTTCAGGATGGGACATTACCTATTGACAAGCTCCAAGTTCGCCGTATATAGTATCGATCTGCCAAATTTTATCTTTTTCATGGAATTCTGTATAAGAGATTCTTCTCGGGTGCACTCCTATGATGTCTCTGACCTAAAGAAGCAGAATATGTGCTTAGAGAAATTCACAAAAGCGTATGTAGGAACCACTCAGGAGCGAGTCACTTGTTCGAAAGGTAGTTCGCCAAGGTTATTTCTGGCCCTAGATGAAGCGAGATGCGATAGCGTACACTAAAAAATGTGATAAATGCTAGAGGTTCGCCCCAGTAAGCCACCTCCCTAAATCCGAGATGGTGCCAATGACCAGCCTATGGCCATTTGCTCAGTGGGGTGTAGACATACTTAGACCTCTGCCTCAAGCTCCATTACAAAAAAATTCTTGATCATCATCATTGATTACTTCACAAAGTGGATAAAAGCGGAGCGCCTATCGCTAAGATAACAGAAAGGAACACTAGGAATTTCATATGGAAGAACATCGTCTGTCAGTTTGGAATTCTCGAGGTTATTATCTCGGACAACGCTAAGAAATTCAACAATGATGGATTCAAGTAGTTCTGTTCGAACCTCGCCATCTCCCATCATTTCTCTTTTCCTGGTCTTTCTCAAGCAAATGGTCAAGTAGAAGTCACCAATAGGACAATCCTGAGAAATTTGAAGATGAGGTTGGAAAAATTCAAAGGTGAATGAGTAGAAGACTTGCCAAGCATACTCTGGGTATACCATACAATGAGTAGAATTCCTATGGGAGAGACGCCATTTGCTATGGTGTATGAGACATAATCTGTTATACTGATGGAGATAGGGATGCCGAGCTTTAGAACCTAACATTTCGACAAGGAAAACAATGACACCGAACTTGGGTTTAATCTTGATCTCCTTGACTAAAGAAGGGAACGAGCCGACATACGCTAAGCACCAGATTTCCAAATATTACTATCAGAGAGTTAAACACATATCTTTCCTATCCGGCGATTTAATCTTGATAAAAATATACTTTATCTACAAAGGAGCATAACGTCGGGAAGCTCGGTCCTACGTGGGAGGATATTGGCTAGAGGACATGAATGAAAGTTGCCAAAATATCAAGGCCGGAAACATATTGGCTAGAGGACATGAATGAAAGGTCATTACCTCACCCATGGAATGCTGAGCATTTGAAGAAGTATTACCAGTGAATCTGCTGGTCATCATGAAAAGAGGATCGCTTGTGCTTCGGAATGTCACCATTCTCATAATTGCCAATCTCCATGTATGATTATAGTCACCAATCTAATTGTAATGATCACCCAGCTTTCTGAGAAGTAATAAAATTTATCCTCTTTGATTTTATCGCCATTATTCACTAACGTTTTATATCGCCATTTAGCTCGGTTATCGCCATTATCAAGAATGCCCATTCATTGCAAAATGATAAGGTGTTTGATCGCCATTGAGGATATCGCCATTATCAAGAGGGCCATTCATTGCAATACGATAAGGCGTCGTGATCGCTATTGTGGATGTTACCATTGTCAAGAAAGGCCATTCAATGCAAAATGATAGGTGTCTTGATCTCCATAAAATGAATTGTTTGATTATTTCGCCATGGTGAGATTTAAATTTTGCACAAGGTAAAAACAAATTCATATCGCCTATTAATCATACTCTCCGTAATTAAGTGTAAAGTAAGCCTTATTAATATTCGCCAAGTCAAGTGAATTGACATTTGCATTATTACGATAAATGGACTTAATCTACGCCAATCAATTATGATCGCCAAATCTATTTAAATGGTTAAAGGTTGAAATAATTGAAGTGGTTCAACTTTCCAAACTTCAAATTGTCAGTTTCTCAAGTTATGTTTTCCAATGTAAATAAAAAATAAACTATAAAGAGCATACAACGCATGTGAAAAAAGAATATTCATTGAAAATTGGGAAGCATTACAGACCGCCATTACAAGGAGGAAAAATTTTATAAGTATTTTACAAGAATTCAAGGAGAAAGTGGGCTGGTATTCTCTTTGCCTTTCTCCTGCTCCTCTTCCTTGTCTCCTTCCTTATCCTTGCCCACCTCTTCCTTCTCCAAAAGGTCATAGTCCATGCCTATGCCGTCGAGGTCAATGCCGAGGTTGGGATGATGATAAGCTAGTTGCCTTTTACAAAAATCAAAACTCTCGCCAAAGTATTTGGAAGCAGCGTTTTTTACTTCCTCTTGGTAACCTTTAGAGGATTTAAACTCCTCAATAATCCTCTTCTGGGCGAGGGCTTTATTCTTCTTCATCCCAGCCACCTCTGCCTCCAACCTCGCCATTGCCTCAGACTTTTCCTTAAACTCTTCTGCTATCCTCTTGTCCCACTCGCTGAGATCATCCAAAATTCCTTCTAGCTCTGAAGCCCATTTCTGAGCTCAGACCATCTCGAGCTTGGTTGAGTCTGCTCGGGCAAATTGAAAAGCGGCGTTGTTCCCTAAGTCCCTGCTACGGATGGTTAGGGACGACCCGAGTGTTGACTCAATACCTCGACTTTTATGATAATAAAATATTGTGTTAGTGGTTAATGTGGTAAATTAGTGTGCAGTACATAAGTGTTACGTTCTAAAGCTTAATTGATCAATAAAATTGCAAAACTCTTTCTGTCGAAAAGTGTCGACCCTTCTTCTGAAGGTGTCAACACCTGAAGACTTGGAAGCCGCATGATTTGAATCCATATAAAGTCTTAATCAAATAAATAAAATCATAAATCTCACTAGAGTAAACGAATTGGAGATCGTACTCATCCATGAAGAAGACATCTCAAAAATTGTGAAGTGATTGGTGCTCAAATGGCTAAGAAAATCAAATAAAAACATTATGGTGAGAAGTGTCGACACCTGAAGTCAGTAGCCAAAGACTTGAATCTGGAAAATAAAGTGTAGATACCTGAAGTCAGTGAACAAAGTTTCAAATCTAGAAAATCGAAGTGTCGACGCCTAATTGATAAAGTGTTGACACCCAAGATTAGTAGCCAAACTTTATGAAATCAGATGAGAAGTGTTGATACCTGATTGATGAAGTGTCGACACTTGAGATTAGTAGCCAAACTTCATGAAGACATAATATAAGTGTCGACACTTGGCCTAGGAAGTATCGGCATCCACGGACAATAGCTAAACTCTTTGAAGATGGATGATCAAGTATCGACACCTGGAGACAGTGAGTTTCAACTGA
>BRYE01000014.1:15444574-15462074 GCA_030159115.1 Actinidia arguta var. hypoleuca | reverse complement strand
AAAGTCGTTTTAACATTCATCTAGTGTATCTCAAGATTTCGCAAATCAGCTATGACTATTATCATGTGAACGGATGCTATTTTTGTGATCGACAAATAAGTATAAAAATAATTAGGGTGGTATAAAATAATTATCAATCAAACCATAATTATTTTCAACTCTTATGATACATAATTCATTTCTCATTTAGTTAAAAAAATAATAAGTCTTCATTTCGATAAATAATTTACCAAAAAAATCGAATTCGAATTTTAATGACTAAATGAATGAATTAATTCATAAGTGATACTTTCTCTCTCTCTCCTAGAAGAGAGTGAGATTCCATCTTGAGAATAAGTGTTTTCACAGACCTAACAATGACACCCCAAGATACCAAGGTATTAGGCCAATGAGCCTCACTCATTGGAAAATCAAAGTGAGCAATATCAAGACATTGAGTTCACTTTTCTATTAGAATTAAGAGACAATTGCCAATAGCGAATGTAAGATTTCATCATAAAATGATAACTTTATATGATATATTTTCTTACGACGATCCAATTCGATGTATTCCAAATACACCAATACTTTAATCCATAGTCAACTACTCTAATAGTTGAGATACATCATCCTATCATGATGTAAAACAGATAATTTAAGCCTTTCTTAACCAACGAGATCGTATTAAACCATGATAGGGTTAGGAGCCTCGACGATAAATTCACCAGCCTTTTGGATTAGGAGCCTCGACGATAAATTCATAAGATCAGTTGTTGGGTTAAAGCAGATAATATCTCTAGATCACGAGGTTGGAGATATCTAGCCAAGGTTGTGCCTGCGTCGAGGCGGGGTCGATGTTGGCATATCACATCAGTATGAGGTGACGCCTAGGATCGATGAACTTATAAGACGGCCAAGAGACACCTCTAATTTTGAGGTGCTTTAGTGTAGGGTTCTAGAGGCAGGAACTTTTTAAAGTCAACTGTTGAGCTGGATCAAAACAGGCAATATCTCAAAGGAAAATGCTGTTATCCAGTATTTTGAGACTTGGGAATGACGGTATCTCGCATCAACATGGAATGAGGCCTAGAATGAAACTATAAGATGGCTTATAAGTTATAACATTGCCAACTTCTATTGGAGGTGAATTTTATTCAATTTTCGTCTCATGTGAGAACGGTATGGGAGAATTAGTGGAATACCTATTTGTGCACGGCCAGGTATGGTATGACTATCCCAAATCCGAAGTTATTTAAAAATATAATCTGGTGTTTTATATATTTACAATATTAATCCTATATATACAAATAAAATTATGGATTTTCTACTATCTATTCTCTCTCATGGTTCATTTGGTTAGAATTTGGCTTGGTTCGGTATGCATCCGATTCGAGATTGAAATTTGAATTTGATATATTAATTGAATTTTTATAGATTTTTTTATGATGTATCTTATTTAATGTTTAATTTTCTTTATTTATACATGATTTGTTTTTAGATACTATTTAATTTCTTTCGTAAAAAGATGCACAAATGGGTATTGAGTAAACCCGAATGTACCCAATACCCGACTAGGTATGAATTTCCTAACTCTTAAATATACTTATGAAATGTAGATATTAAGTTTCTTAATCCATACCTATCCATTGCCATCCCTATTTTTGTGTGCTCATCCTCTTATACCTCCATAATGAGTGAGCGTGTATTCACGTTGGATGTAGGCGCGTGGGTACGGGACTTTACCCCAAACTGAAGGAACTCTTTGTGCACACACAGAATCAATTTGAGAGAGAGAGAGTTGAGTGAGAGAGAGGGCAGAGGCATTAACTAAAACAAAAAATGATAAAGAGAACTAAGAAAAAGAGGAAATGTTGGATTTCCATTTTGTAGTAAGAGGAGATCCAAGTGAGGCCTTCGTCTCTGTGCTTTTATTTATAAGGATAAGGAGTGAAGGAATTTTCTGTACTCCCTATTATCCTCCCCCAATCCATTTTCGTGTACACATAGAACACAATATTTCTAGTGAGAGAAACGAAACACACAGATTGGAAGAGAGAGAGAGAGTAAAACCCCAATCCATTTTCGTGTATACATATAACACAATATTTCTAGTAAGAGAAACGAAACACACAGATTGGAAGAGAGACTACAATAAGGTCTATTCCAGCCATTTTGGGTTCGTTTAGATCCATTTAGATGATTCGAATTATTTATAATGTAGAAATTTATATTGTAAAAAATTATATTAATTGGATTCAATTCAATATCATTTGATACTATTTTGACATGCATGATTATGCATATTTGTCTTAATATAAATTAATATCGATAGACTATTGATTTATATCGGATTAATATGATTTTTTACAGTTTTAAACTTTTCTATAAACTCTATAATTGAATGACTTTGATCCCCAAAAATGTACAAAAAAGAAATAACAGTGTAGTTAGCTGGACCGAACCATCCAATCCAATTATAGACCGAAGACAATCCAGTCAATAAAATAAATAAGAGTAAAATATAAAAAATGTACAAAAAAGAAAAATGAGTGTAGTTAGAAAAAAGTGTGAAAATTATTATTTTATTTTTTTGTATATATATTACTTTCCGTATACGAGATAATTAATGTGGTTGCAATGGGTTTAACTCATCATTCTGTGCATAATTCTATAAACAAAATTCTCTAATAATAATATATCACAATAAATAATGGGATAATTGAACAGAAATCTCTTAAAATAGTTTTATTCTAATATAAAGCTAATTTAAAAGATATTTAAATCTAAGATCTCTAGACCTTGTTTGAGTTCATTTATATATATATATATATATATGAGAAAAATAATTTTCTCAAAAAGAAAAGAACTGTTTTAGAGAGAGAGAGCACATACATCAGTTCTTGATCAATTCTACCCGTCTTATACACTGAGAGAAGGGACTGTTTTAGAGAGAAAGAGAATGGGGAGGGGAAGAGTGGTGCTGAAGAGGATAGAGAACAAGATCAATCGTCAGGTGACTTTCTCAAAAAGAAGGAATGGTTTGCTGAAGAAAGCTTATGAGCTCTCTGTGCTTTGCGACGCCGAGGTCGCTCTCATCATCTTCTCCGGCCGCGGCAAGCTCTACGAGTTTGGAAGCACTGTGTATAATTCCTCTCTCACTACTTATGTGTGTAAATGTATCTGTATGATTCACGTTTGCCGTAATTTCATGTTTGTTTTTGTTTCTGGAAGCGAAATAGTCCCCCAGAAATTTTGTAGAACAAGGTTTGATTTTCATCAGATCAGAGTGCAATCTCCCTCTCTCTCTCTATATGTGTGTGTGTGTAAATGAATAAGTATGTGTATAATTTACCCCAATGTATTTTTTTGTCATATAATTTAATGTTTGTTTTTGTTTCTAGAGGCATAGATCTTCAATTTTCCTGAGAAATTATGTCGAAGACTGTTTGATTTTCATCAGAGCGTGCTCCTCTCTCTCTCTCTCTCTCTCTCTCCATATATATGCATATAGATGTGTGTGTAAGTATCTTCTTCATCATATAATCAAGTTTTAGTGAATATAATTTTGGATTTTGGAGGTATAGATCTCCACTAGGTCTCAAGAAATTTTGGTTTGATTTTCATAGAGTGCTCTCTCTCTCTCTACATATATATATATATATATATATATATAGTGAATATAGTGAGTATATATATATATATAGTGAATATGTGTGTTTATGTATCTTCATTTATTATATAATCTCATGTTTTATTGAGTGCATTTTTGGTTTCTGGAGGCATAGATCTATATTAGGTTTCCAGAAATTTTGTATAACAAAGCTTATTTTTCAGAGTGATCTCTCTCTTTCTCCTCTTTATCTACCAGATCACCTGCGCTTTGGCTGTTGAATAAGCTTTGCAGATAGCATTTTACAGTTGTTTACTCTCTCTCTTCTGTTGGGTTTGCTTTGTCTTTCTTATGATTTTCCAGATTGATGTTCTCTGGTAGTGGTTTGGGCCGTTCGGCCAATGAGAGATCGACACGTTTCACTCTTCTGGAAACCTCATCACAAAGATCTCAGAGACTTGCCTGACCAGTTTGTTCCCCCCCAAACCTTCTCTCTCTCTCTCTCTCCTCCCCCTCTTTGACCTCTGTGCAAGATCTGGGGTTTCCCTTTTCCCCCTCCCCTCCCCTCCCCTCTTAGGGGATTTCAATGTTGAAGAGATTGAGATTTTGTCTTGATGTCTTTGAACCCTTAGATCTTGTGGTTTCTTCACCGATTTGTGCTCCCTTTTCTCTCTCTAAAACATCAATCATAACATTTCCCTATTCATGCTATATCCATTGACCAGGTAAATATCATGAAAAAAGTGATAATTGGAATTGGGGAACTTTTTTGGGGTGCCAATGTAAGCTAAAAATTGCAATCTATCTGTGTTCTCTCTCTCACTCTCTTGTTTGTGCTTGTTATGCTTTTCATCACCATATATATATATATATATATATATATATATATATATATATATATATATATATAATTTAATAATAAAATTATGAAAAACGATTTGCCTGTTTATATTCTTTTTCTACGAGTATATTCTTTTCTATGACGTGCCACTTTAATTAAACTCTATTTGTTAATTTCCTACTCTTCATTCATAATTTATTCTTGTTTTTGGAAATTACTTTTGGATATTATTTTTGCTTTTGAGTATTATTTTCACTTTCTTTTGGGTTTCCTTTTTTTTTTTTTTTCTTGTGGGGGATAAGAAAATTTCCAAACATTGTCAATATCTTTTGTCTGAGAACAGTACCATCATAAATAACATTTAGTTTACATCAGCTGGGCTAAGCTTCAACGGTTTACACTATGGTTTTTAGTATGTCCACTATGTATGGACAAAGGTATGTTTTTCATTTGATCATGACAAGACATAACTTGTTCTTGACATTCATAATATATACTAATATTTTCTTTGAATTTATGTAAGAAACATAGTATATATAATATACTTTTGTCTTTTACACACTAAACGTAACAGTTTTCGAAATTATTGTTTTTTTTTTTTTGAGTAATTAAGCGGTTAAAAGAAGAAAACCCACAAAGCAGCTCCAAATTATAACGGACATACTCGTGGAGAACACACAAACAACAAAAAAACAACCTATACAAAGAATCAAACTAAAAAAACACAAGAGAAACTCACCTAACAAAGCTGAAAATCATCGAATTTCTTCGTCTGCAAATTAGGATATGTAATGGAAAAATCCATATTTCCACCAAGTTCTGCTCTTCATTATGTAGTTAATTCTTGTTCATTTTTTTTTATCAAAAAAAGTAAAATAATTTGTAGAGATAATTGAAGGCAGTCTCTTTGTAGAGATTATGTTTTTTTTTTACTGTTATATTATCTTTACTTATTTATTTTGATGGGATAAGAAAATCAAAACTTTATGAATTTGTTTTTCTTTTTTGTATTATAGTACTACGACTATCAAATCAAAAATAACTTTTACTCTAGATCAGCTGTTTTAAGATTCAACATTTTAACCTTTGGTTTAATAAAAAGTCCCCATTTATATGGACAGTTAGAGATAAATATAAAACATATCTTAAGATTCTGAAAATCATGTTAAGAGTTGGGAGATAATAATAAGACTTATCTTGTCTCTAAAACTCTATAAATAGACTAATGTAAATTGTATTCATTGAATTGAGTTTAGTAATATTATTGATCATCTCTCCAACCACGCAATCTCTTATGTCTTCTCCCTCTATTCTATATCTCATTCATAATATATTTAATGTTATGATATGAACAAAGTTATGGTTTGTTTGATGACAAGACATAAACATGCATATAACAACACAAATGCCTTATTTGGTTTAAGAGTTACTTTGGAGGGCATGATTTGCTTAGTTGTTTTTTAATCATATTCAAGTGAGAACAATGCCTTATTTCGATTAACATAAGCAGTTGACGATTTACTTTCTAAAACTAATGCTACTCTATAATTATCCTCAAGTTATTACCCTTTGTAATAAATTTCATTTTAATTTCGCCGATCAACATGAAATATGATAGGATTCTGATAGGCCTCTAGTTTCAATTTGTTATTATTAACAAGTTTTTTTTTTTTTTGTATCCGCAGTGCTTCAACTTGATCTTCTTCTTCTTCTTCTAATTTGACATTTAATGGATTGTGTATCTAGGGTTGTTTAATTAAGACAATTTAACATTTCATAAGAGGGTTTGGGCAAATTTGAAGTCTTTCCACCCTAATTTAAGAAATGATATAAGTCTTTCCCTTATGTCGCTTCATTGAATGCATGCACAATTTGAACAACAAAGATCCTCGATTCAATGATTAGGTTACTGTCCCTAGAAGATACAAAGGAACATTAATGATGATGTTGATAATGACCATGAGGAGTCATTATCTCATTATCATTGTCTTACATTCGGTATATAGGTTGTGGAGTCTTGCACATAATTTGCTTGTTTTTATAAACCAATATAGTTGGAATGTGCATGTTCAGTCATGACGCAACTTGTATCCCTTAATTTGTTCATATTGTTTTGATAATATATGCAATCTCCCATTTTGTTTGGCTATCTCAATAAAACTTCTTTTTCGTTGATAGAAAAAATAATAAAAATTATCTTTTGTTACTTTGGTAACACAAATTATAATGATCGTGTTATAAATTAATAAGCACTACTACTCCACCTTAAGTGGCATGAACTACAACCTTTTGCCCTCTGGTATTTAGAATGTCCTCTAAATGTAACAAAATGTTCACAATTCTTTTTCTGAGCAAGCATCTTTCAATATTAGTCCAAGACTTGGTGCTTACTAAAGTGAGAAAAAATATGAAATGGTAAATAAAATATTGAAAAGTACTGTACAAGCACTCCCAATTTCTATGGTAGAAAATCCTTTTTTTTTAGCTTTTGTTGTTTTGGTAGTTTAGTTGAGAAATTCTATTCTTAAATTGTTGGATTAAAGAACCTTAAACATCCAACTATTCAAGGATGCTTGATACTCAAATGGGGCATCATGAAACAACTCCATGATCCTTTGGATGTTTCATCCCAATTTATCAATTAGTCAAATTCTAAAACTTGTCTAGAGTTATTAATGCCCTTTCTGAAACATAAATTACTCTGTCTTATGAAAAGTTATGATATATATTGTAGTGGTCATCTATAATATGGTTTTGATTTTATTTTTTCGTTGGCTTTTGTAATTTAGTTCTCTAAACAGCCCTAAGAACAAGAATGAAAAACACAACCCAGGAGATCATCCCGGAGCAGCTTATGCAAAGTCGGGGGAGTTGAATCCAGCTCCCCAAACCCCAAATCGACTTCAAGAGTTCCAGAAGCCAACAAATCTGCACACTGATTTCCTTCCCTCCATGTATGGCTTAACTCACAAGTCCAAACTCCAGAGAGCAAAAGTTTTTTTTTTTTTGAAAGGAGCACGTATTAAGGACTAAGCCGGATTCAACCCAATCCAAAGACTCCAAAGTTCTGCCTGAATTGCTGTCCCCCAGATTTGCTTGGAATCCTTTAACCCATTGACCATTACAATCTCGAATCAAACCACCAGCTGACATCATACCAGACGATTGATCATATGCCCCATCAACATTAGGCTTAAACCACTCCATGGGGGGAGGAAGCCATTTGACTAGATCCCCACCTCTTTGATTCCCTATCATGTGAGCACCCCAAGCCACCCAAACTTCATGAACTTCCACTCCTTGGGGGGAGGAAGCCATTTGACTAGATCCCCACCTCTTTGATTCCCTATCATGTGAGCACCCCAAGCCACCCTAACTTTATGAACTTCCACTCCTTGGGGGGAGGAAGCCATTTGACTAGATCCCCACGTCTTTGATTCCCTATCATGTGAGCACCCCAAGCCACCCTAACTTCATGAACTTCTTGAAGGATGACTTCGACCGGGTCAGAAGGCAAATGGTGCTTCGAATATAGCTTTATTATGCCAAAACCATATCTTTGACACCGCTCCTGCAAACAGCATAGGCCACTCCTTTTGAGGGAATTTTGACCAAGAGACTTGAGCAATTTTCTTATCAATCCATGCAGTGAGAGGGAGGGAAAGAAACTCAGCCCTTCCAGATCACTGAAGCTAAATTGCAGTCCTGCATGAAGGGTAGTTTCACTGAGCATATATCTTCCTGAACCATCCCCCTTTGAAAAAGAACATTTCTGGTCTTTAATCTGCTCCTTCTTGTAATCCATAGAAAGTTTCTCCACCGTTGTCAGCCTTTGACTCTCCACAATTTCCTCCACCCCGGATCTCTAACGCTTACAATATCCGACTCAAGAATGCTTTGTATGCCGAGGCCACAGAAAATTCCCCTGACTTGGATCACATCCAGATGATTTTATCTTCAATCAACAAAGACATCCCAATTCCACCCCAAACCTGCTATCCAATAATCTTGAACTCTTTTAGCCAACTCCGGCTCTGGGATTTGATATTTCACCAAATCAACCAGAAGGACTTCAAATAACCACCTATCCAACCAGAATTTGATCAAAGAACCATCTCCGAGTCTCCATTTAACACCACCTCAGCACAACAATGCTTTTCCAGGTTTGGGAGGCGTAGCCATGAGGCTTATCCCACATGAACTTGCCATTGGATAAATATTTACTTTTCAGAACTCTAAACCACAAAGCATTGTGACCTTTAAACATTTTCCAAGCTAGATTGGCTTGCATAGCTTTGTTGAATTTTTGGAGATCATGGCACCCCAGTACCCCGCTTTCGAAATACAAACATCCTTCCAAGCCACTAACTGCATTTTGCTTTGCCTCTCTGTGCTCCCCCAAAGAAAATCTCTATTACTTCTGTTCACTTTTTTAATAACAGAGACCGGCATTTGCAAAGTCTGCATAGAATAAACAGAGGCGCCCTAGTTTGGCCGGGGGTTAACAGTCGGCGGCGATCCCGAGACATATTAGAGGACAAAAGGTAACTTCCATGGCGAAGTTTCCTCTGACAACCCCTTGCCTGGATCAAGACATCGACGACATTATGACAAGCTACCAACCAGGCCCTAGGAGCATGGCTGAGTCAACCGCTTACTTAATGACACAACAGTCAGCGCGTCTAGGCACGCACCGAGCTACAGTCGTCTAGTGACACGACAGTTGGTGCGTCAAGGTACACGCCGAGCTGTGCTACATAAGGCCAACCCTTATTCTCTAAAAGGTATGCGCATTGTCACACCCCGCAACCCGGCCTATGCAGATCATGGGCACGTGATGGCTGGTGGCTAGCCCACCAAGGCCTACTTACCTTCATACGGTTGATCACCAGTACATACTCATTTAAAATGATATAAATTTTTTGCAGAAACGTCATACTATATGAAATATAAAGGTGTGACGTGCACACAAATATACAGAGCTGTGCCTAAGTTTTTAAACTGCTTACGTACATGTTGAGGCCAACTTTAATTACATCATCTAGGGCCTAGCCCATAATCAAAGCTACATAATAAGCCTCATAGGCCACAAAACTAACTTCTACTTGCTAACTTCGTCTTAAGGCTCTTTGGACTAACTTCCTGAAAAGATTTTCGAAAACGTAAGCTAATTGCTTAGTGAATAACAGTAATGCATGAACGTAAAATACCATGGATCATTTTGTAGCATACGTATCGTAATCAATTTAAAACATGTGATTGAAATTTCATAAACTTGAAGCTCACGTGAGCATTCAACATATCTGAAAAATATACCGTGAGCATTCAACATATCATGGCTTCTTGAAATCATGAACATATTATAGGGTGTAACGACTCGGCTAATGACCCTTCAGTCATGCATACTAACCATATAGGTTAGGGTGACTTTTTATGCCTGAGATATCTCGATTATAGAGTGGACTTATTTCACGTCCCCACTTTACCATTAGAACTATCGGGCTTGGTTAAGGTCCCGCCATGATAGGACCCCGAGTGTCACCATGCATACATACTTTGAACATACTTTGCTTTTCACATAAATTCATGATAAGTATCAAAGTCATTTCAAATCATTCATCCATGAATTTTCAATACATATCATAACAACATTTGCATACATTTAGAAAACATGTCTTTCATATCGTAACATATTCATTTAATGTATTGAAACATGGAAAGCATTTGAATATGCATAGTACATATTGAAAATATTTTTAAAATACATAATTTTGTTCATGACATCATATTACTCACTTAGGTTCTCTTGGTTAGGCTCTACGCGAGGTATCCCTACATGTAAGGGATATAAATATCAATTGTTATGTTCAATAATAATTGAATTAACTAATGTAACTCTCGACTAGGTTGAAACCTCTTGAATATAGGTTTAAGCCTCTATATAAGTAAATAAAGGAACCTAACATGATTGGACAACACTAGGTTGTTCTAAGAAAAAAGGACAAAACTGTCTGAAAACTGGCCTGGAGTTCGAACACTGGAATTAAGGCTAGAACTGACGTTCGAACGCTAAGGCAAATGTTTGGTTCTCACTCTCTGTACGTTAACGCTAAGGCAAAATGTCTGATTTTTACTTTATGTCCGTTCGAACAATACACAGAGGTATTCGAACGCTAAGACTAAATACTTAAGCTTTCCTTCTTTGTGCGTTCGAACACTAGGTTTGGCGTTTGAACTCTAAGGCTAACAGTAACTACTGTTCGAGCGCTATAAAGTGTTCTAAAAGTGGCGTTCGAACGTTAAAGTTAAAAGTCTAGACCGTTCAAATGTTGTTCATGGGTATTCGAACGTTACCTGCATGGAATTGTAGGAATAGTAGCTGGTCCTGAAAATTTTTGCCAAAACTCAACCCAAACATAATCCAATCTTTTTGAGACTTATGGGATACTAGGAGTGACCTATTAGTACTACAATATCTCAAAACCAGGCTTTTATTTTAACCCTAACATGGTAGATCTAATTTTAAAATCAAGTAAAAATCCTAACCCATACACACACACACACACACACACACACACATATATATATATATATATATATATATATATATATATATATATATATATATATATATATATATATTTATACTATTTAGAATGGTTACCTTTCTTCAATCTCAAGCTTAAGCTTCCAATGACACGTAGTTGGGCTTCTAAAATCCTCTCTTTCTTTCCCTCTCCTTCATCTTCCTTTCTCTTCTTCTCTCTTCTCTTTCTCTCTCTATGAATTTGTGTGTGTGTGTGTATGGGTATATTTGCTGAGACACATGAAAAATAATCTCATGTGACTTTCCTCTTTTTAATCTGGTGATCCTTTTTTATTTTTTATTTTATACTGTTGGTGTTCGAACTCCATTCTTAGCGTTCGAATGCTAAGAAGAAAATGTGAAATGGAGATACCGAGCGTATGAAATCTACCACAAGCGGTTGAGTTAGAACGCTCTTTTTAACGTTTGAACTGTAAGAAGGATTCTGGGTTTAGCGTTTGAACGCCCCTCCTAGCGTTCGAACTCTAAGAACAAAACTGAGCAGAAATGAAACTTAATAATTTAAGAATTTTTAACTTAGATTTTATTCTTTTAACTTAATACTTAGCCTCTTTAATCGATATACGGATCATGATTTAGGTATTTAACGAATTTAACGGATTCGGGGTGTTACACGCATTCATCTCCAAAAAGTTTATACTCTCCCTCTCTCTACATATATTGATTCTCCGTCATTTAACTTGACCGTTGGAGCACCGTTTTTCAAAAACAATTCCAGCGGTCGAACTCACTGACTACCGCTACTAACGACTGTTTGCTGCCACCTTCAACCACCACAGGTCCACCGTAGGTATCTATCCTCGATTTTCTTTCTTTTCTTTCTTTAACTCACACATCACAATTGCTTATAGTCCTAGCCATAAGAGTAGGAACCTTTGGAGAAATAAAAATTCTAGATTTGCAAAAACTAACCTTTTGCCTAGACAACAAACGGAACTCCTGAAGAACATTTTTCTTCACCTTCGCCTACTTTTCTGAAGCCTTCTAAAATAGCAGCGATCATCAGCGAAGAAAAGATGCGAAATTTCAGGACCCTCACGAGCTGGCTTAACCCCTCTCCATTTATTGCTCTGCAATTGTCTATCAATCAGCTGCCCCAACCGCTCCATACAAAAGACAAATAAATACGGGGATAGAGGATCCCCTAGTCTAATATCCCTCTCTGGATGGAAGGCTGGAAGTTTTCCCCATTCAAAAGAATTGAAAGGGACGAAGAAGTAACGTATGACATAATGAGAGAAACCCACTTATCTGGGAATCCCATATCTTCCAACACCATTTTAAGAAAAGGCCAGCTGATCCGATCGTAAGCTTTCTCTAAATCCACCTTGATCGTCATCCCTCCTTTCTTTCCCTTCATACGTTTAATTGAATGGATCTTTTCTTGAGCAACAATAACATTGTCACTCGCATTTCTCCCCAGTATGAAACTGGCTTGGTTAGGACTGACCCAATTGTTCACTAACGGTTTGAGACGATTGGTCAGCACCTTAGTAATTATCTTTAGAGTTGTTGTGGTAAAAATCTGGGAGAGCAACCAACAGTCAGAATTGCTCCTCAGCCGTGGAACTGAACCTCGGCTATATGGGGCGACCTGCACAGCGGAGACCTGCACACTAGTGAACAAAAGTAATTGGCCAAGGTGAGGTCGCTCAAAATTCCTCTGGCGTATGAATCAGACCAAGGCGATCAGGAGATAAATATAGGCAATATGGGCGAGCACAATAATAAATGTGTATGTGGTGCCTGTGTTGAGCATTCCTCTTTAGTTATGGGGGAGCGGCCTTTATATAGATGGAGCAATGAGCCGTGTCTATTAATCATGGTGATTTCCTCGGAAGGATAAGTATAGGAAAATATCCCAATAAAATCTGGAGATTAATATCAGGAGGCTGCCAACTGGTGAGTAACCCGCAATTATAAGCGTCGTGATGGAGCTGGAGTATTGGAGACAGTTCTTTTGTAGAGGTGGAACTCTTCATGGAGGTGGACTCCAATTGGGCAGAGGAATGACGGAGGAGGAGTCTCATGACAGCAAACTCTTAATGGAGATGGAGTCCTTCTAGAGAATCAAGTCTTTGGGGAGACGTCTCTGCTTCAGGCAAGATGAACCACCTCGCCCAATGGCGATCTCAAGGGACTATTTTAGAAGTGCCCTCAATAATACGAGGCGACCAGGAAGGTGAATGTTTGGAATACCAGGGCGACGTGCCCTGATTGGAACATATTAGATTCAGGACTTGTCCGAATTATCCCACATCAAGAGTCACATTGCAAAGGCAAATAGGACGAAATTGACCCATGTTTTCAGGGCTACTGATCTTCGGAATAAGTGTAATGAGAGTTTGGTTCTCTTCCGGAGACACTTGCCCTGTTTCAATCCCATCTCACTACTCAAGGTATTGTTCATCAACAATCCTGTTCCTATACGCCTGCCCAAAATGGGATTGCTGAGCGCAAAAACAGGCATCTCATTGAGACTGCCATTGTTCTTCTTCATCAATCTTCTCTTCCCTTAGTGTATTGGTTTGATGTTTTAGCTGCTGCTGCTTTCTAATTAATCGAATGCCTATCCAAGTTAGCTCACAAAACTCCTTTTGAAACCTTGTTTCATATTACCCCTGATTATTCTTTTCTTAAAGTCTTTGGTTGTCAGTGCTTTCCCTGGCTTCACCCTTATTCTGCATCCTAGATCTGTTTCTTGTGTTTTTCTTGGTTATCACTCTGCTATTAAAGGCTATAGGTGTTTAGACCCCTCTACTGACAAGATTTATACATCTAGATATGTTATTTTTGATGACCAAGTGTTTCCTTTCTCTTCCTTGTCCTCTGTTAAATCAGTTCCTCATAACCAATCTTAATTGCATCATTTATTTTGGCATTCTTCTCCTTCCCCCAAAACACATTCCTCATCTTTTATTCCTGTTCCTACTCCTGTTTCTCCTGTATTCCACTTTTCCAATCGGTCTGTTTACAGCCACTGCGATAACTCTCTTTTTATGCTTCACACTTCTTCTTCTATTGTCATTCTTCTTATCTATGTTGATGGTATTCTTCTCACTGGTAGTATGTTGGGAATAAAAGACGATTCCCACAAGAGTAGATCAATGAAAGAAAATTAAGTATAAATAAAACAAGCACACAAGACAAAGATATTTAAGTGGTTCCTTCAAACTTGAGGTACGTTCACTGGTTTTGGGGTCCAAATCCACTATTACCGAGTGAGTTACAAGTGGATACAAATAGACACAAAGGTCTGAAAAATCACACTTAGGTGTGTTCCAACAATGCTCAAAAACAAGAGGTAAAACCTCACAAAGTTGCGCAAACAAAGGTTAAGAAGAATAACCTGCAATCACTGAAAACAGCCAACTTTAAGTCAAAAACTGCTTTTACTGTAGTAGAATCAGATGATGAGATTTATATGTATGGAAATCTCTACGAGTCTTCTTTCAAACCCAAAAAAAGGAACTCAATTTGGAATTTTCTGGAAAGAGATATGGCCGATCCCGTAAAATGCAACAAAGCTGTCTGCGGAACAGGGGATCCAAAATTTTTGACAGCAAGAGCTCTACAGAAAATACTCTCTCGTTCTTATCAGCCAATTCTGAAACTTCAGATGATGAATACCCATCTACACACCTCTTCAATATGGCTAATAAGTGCCACCAAGCTTCACCAACTAGAGAGCATAGAGAATGCAAAGAGTCATCTGTAGAGCTCTAACCAAGTTGTTCCCAATGAGGGTAATGAAGACAAGTCAACAACTCAAAAATACCAATAAATGATCATACATATATCATAGTGGGACCTATGTCACATTAGGAGGACCCCAACATAGTAATCCTCAGCAACTACAGTCTCTTATTGCTAAGATGCATACTGACTTTGCCATGAAAGAACTTTGTTATGTTTCCTATTGCTTGGGTATTTCAGTTCAACACTCTTCTTCTGGCTATTTTCTCTCCCAAAAGAAATATGCATCTGAACTTCTTGCTAAGGCTGGTTTGAGAAATGGAAAACCATGTTCCACTCAACTTTCTCTAAAGGCTTCTTCTTCCTCATCTTATACTCTTCCTTTTTCTCAGCCTTCTTTTTATAGGTCCATTGTTGGGGCTTTGCAATATCTCAGTATTACTCGTCTTGACCTAGCCTTAGCAGTTAGTCAAGCTTGCCAACATATGCACTCTCCTACTGTTGCTCACTTCAATTTTTCAAAAGATTACTGAGGTACCTCAAGGGCACTTTGGATCAAGGGCTTACTCTCCTTCTTCCCTTAATCTGCATGCTTATTCAGATTCTGATTGGGCTGGCAATTTCACTGATAGAAGGTCTACTTCTAGCTATTCTGTTTTTCTGGGGACTAATCTCATCTCCTGGTCTGCTAAGAAGCAACCTACTGTCTCTAGATCCTCTTCTGAGGCAGAGTACAGAGCTCTTGCCCAGGCCACAGCTGAACTTGCTTGGTTGCAATTGCTTTTACATGATCTTCATATCCCATCTTCCAGTGCTCGTATTTTATGGTGTGACAATGTTTTAGCCCTTTCACTGGCCTCTAATCCTGTGTTTCATGCGCGGACGATACACATTGAGGTCGATTGTCACTTTATAAGGTAAAAAGTTGCTGCTAAAAAGCTGGTGCTCAAATATGTTCCCTCTGTTGATCAGTTTGCTGATCTTTTTACTAAGCCATTGTCTGGCCTCGGTTTCAGTATCTTAAAACCAAGCTTATGGCAGTTTCACCTCCCATAAGCTTGAGGGGGGATGCTAAGAGTATCAGCACAGAGGATGCAATGTATTCCAATCCATTGGCAGTACACATGATATCACAAAACATGAGCCACACCAATATCAGTTCCACAAGCAAAACTAACTAAGCCCTAAGCTGTTTAGTTATGAAAAGCACAGCTGAGAATTAGTTGGAGTTTCTGTTAGAGAGGTTTTTACATGATCTTTATATAAACTCTTAAGATCTGGAATGTTCATCAATTGAGAAAATGAAATAACAGAATATGGTTTTTCTTTAGTTTGTAATGTATCTGAAAATTGATGGGAAGAACTTGTTTCTTTTTAGGCTAAATTGATGATCAATTGGTAAATGAAAATAGTGGGTTTCACTTTCAAGAGCATTAAGATTGCATATAATTTTATAGTAGCAACAGAACAGCAAAAAGTGAACAATTCACTATTTCACCCTAACTAAGTTGGTGTGTGACATCCAGTTCCTTAGTCTTATTGCAATCCATTTATTGTACTATTTTTTTGCATGTTAATTAAATACTTAGTAATTCACTGAATTAGGATTATAGAATACAAGCTCTTCATCGTCAGTATCAAATGCACAATCATTCGTATGCTTATAAAAGCTTTGGTTTCTTCTTTGCAGCATGACCAAAACGCTGGAGAGGTACCAACGTAGCTGCTTTAATCCTCTAGACAACACCTTGGAACGCGAAACACAGGTTTCACATTTTATAAGCTCCTCCTTATTCATAATTTATTGCACAAATTAAGCTAATTATACAACCTTAGTCTCACACTCAAGAATTTGGTCCCTTTTTTTTTTTTTGATAACATGGAAATTGATTGCTACGCATTTTGTACTAAAAATTATGTTTGTGAGTCAATGCAGAGTTGGTACCAAGAGGTATCGAAGTTGAAGGCAAAGTACGAATCTCTTCAACGCACCCAAAGGTTAAAATCATTTCTCGTTTTTTGTCGATGCATCTTGAATTTTTTTTATAAAAAAAATAATATTTTACTTGTTGGTAGTTAATGCATTCTTTGCGGAGTTTATCGTGTGAAGTTGTACAATTTATTGAAAGAAACACATATTTACTAAAGCTTTAATATTGAAATAGGTTTTTTTACTTGCCTAGCAATTATAGAATTAGTATATATCAAAATGCTAATTAACATTTAGCTGGTGAGCAATGTTTTAAGGCACTTGCTTGGAGAAGATCTTGGACGGCTGAGTCTGAAAGAGTTGCAAAATCTTGAGAAACAGCTAGAAGGAGCTCTTGCACAAACTAGGCAAAGAAAGGTACTTGAAAAATATTTTTTCAAATCCCATACTTTTGCACTTAGATATGTTTTACAAACTATAACATGTGCATTTATTCATAGATACCAATATAATTTGCTTTAGTTGTATTCAATTCATATAGTAACCAAAAGAAATGAAAAAGAAAAAATAAAGGGTAAATGACACTTTTATCCCTCTAATGTTTTCCATGGTTTCACATCAACTCGTCAATGTTTTGATTGTCTTATATCTATATGCCAACGCACATTTTGTTTTTTGATAACTCAACATCCCTGCCCACCCTAATTGAATCCGAGAGAGACTAATCTAGGAACCCAAAAAATAACTTCCAGACAAACCTCTAGCAGCCCTAATCCCTAAATGAACTCGAACTAGTGAGCCCGGCCAAAAAAGTGGTTGCCGGCTACTGGAGGGGGT
>BRYE01000014.1:15427074-15439574 GCA_030159115.1 Actinidia arguta var. hypoleuca | reverse complement strand
TCATAGGTTATTGAGTGTGGTTCACAAAATGAACTCGGGATCGTAATCAGCACCTGGACGGATAAGTTAGAAGCTGAGGTTGCGGCTCAACATATTGCTGCTTGAGCGAGTTGTTGAGCGGCAATCTAGGTCCATTGACCCGTGGACCTATTTTCTGAGAACAGATGCACGTGTTCTAAATGTGGCTCGGGCAAGATTGCATATCCCACTTTTGAAAAAGTGAAAAGACGAGACACGTGTCCCACTTTATCCTATGTTGACGAGAAGGACTAAATTAGCTTACATGGGCCAACGAAATAATTTTTCAAAATGAAGAGAAACTATCATTTTAACCCACCCTTCCCTAATGTTGTGTCTTTTTGTGATTGTTGTCCATGGTGATCGAAACTCACAGGAGCGTCAGCTTGGAGACATGAACAAGCAGCTCAAGTTTAAGGTTTCTCTGGAGTTATCATCGGTACTCATTATTCATTAACCTAAACCATGTTCTATTGATTTTCTTTTTTTATCAGTAAAGAAAAGAATTTTTTTTATTAATACTAAGAAGCGTACAAGCTGATGAAAAGGATTGGGGATGAAAGCATCATCGCTGGAATGGCAAATCCCAACTAGGTTGGCATATACTACCAAGCCAATCATATGCTCTACCCAAAACCTCAAAAAGTTGGCAAGCTACCAACCCAACATACCCCCAGCCACTCCAAAAATGCAGAGCCTAGTAGAACAAACCTCAAAGAACCACCCACATACACACAGACCAATACAAGAAAGCTTTGAAAAACAAACCCCCATGAAGACCCCAAGAAAAAAGAGACGTGAAACTAGAATAGAAGCTATCTACTTCCATATATAAGGATCAGCATTGAACACCGTGAAGAACAACTTTTCTGATATGGCTAACGCCTTCATACTTACAGAAGCCTAATCCCACTCAAGCCTCTCATGTAGTCACAAACAGAGTATTCCTTAATGTTGAAAAAACTTTAACCCATAAAGCACATCTATATTTAATGAGTTCAATTAAAGAAATAAAGTCTGGCCTCTCTTCTTTGAAAACTAATTCTTTCCTTGCCTTCCAAATAGACCATAAGACTGCATAGAACCTGGGTTCCCAGCAAACTCTCTCCACCTTCCTATAACTGTTCTTGAACCACCAGACCATAAGGCGTCTGTTGTTTCTTCTTCTAATCTGCAAAAGGACACACAGTTCCTCAGCATTTGAAATAATATTTCTCCTCAAGAGGAGACCCCTTGAATCTATCTTGTTCTGAACTGCCAGCCAAAAGAAAGTTTCAACTCAAAATGGACGAAAATTCTCCAAATCAAGTTAAGATGACTGTTATCACTGGTATTGTCTATGAACATAGTTTCCCATTTCTTGTAAGCAGAGCTAACATAGAAAATACCACTTGATTCCGACCTCCACCTTAAAACATCCCGGTGGCCTTGAATTAGTTGAAACCTTCCTAGTTCCTGTTTAAGTTCCCAAACCAAATTCTTCTCCCATACAAACAGATTTCTTATAAATGTAAGGTTCCAAAAATTATCAATTCCAACCAAATCCCCTACCTTTGCAGATTTTTTATTGGATAAGCAATAAAGTCTAGGGAATAGTTCTTGTAGAGAATTCTCACCACACCACACATCATTCCAAAAGAGAGTATACTCCACAGATCCCACTTTGATTGAAAATCCTGGATCAATAATGGTCTTAAATTCAGAGTTTAGACTAGCAATAGATAGAATATCAAACCACACTTTTGAAACCTTACCTGTATGAGGCAAAGAAGGAAGCCAACATTCAGGAGATATTCTGTACTTGCTAGAGATAACCTTGAACCATAGAGCCTTCTTTTCAACACTAAATCTCCACCACCATTTGCACAACAGAGATGAATTCATTGCCACCAACTTTTTGAATCCTAAACCACCTAACTTCTTAGATTGAGTGATTGATCCCCATCTTAGTAAATGAAGCTTCCTTTTATCCTCAGTGTCTCCCCAAAGAAACTGTCTGAATTTTTTCCAACTGATTTGCCACTGTTGCTGGAATTTTAAATAGAGACATGAAGTATACAGGAAGATTGGCTAAAATTGATTTGATAAGGGTTATTCTACCCCCTATTGACAAATACCTCCTCTTCCATAATGCCAATTTCTTTTCGAATCTGTCAACAATAGGCTGCCATGACTTCAATCTCTTAGGATTAGCACCAAGGGGTAGACTTATGGGCAGAGTCTCAGCTTTGCATGACAAGGTGACAGTAACTCTATTGACAATATCCTCATAAATGCCTACTCCTGCAATCAAGATTTTCATGAAGTTAATTTTGAGACCAGACAAAATTTGAAAACATCTGAGAATTCTTTTGAAATTCAGTATTTCCTCCACGTCATTATTGGCAAAAATGATGGTATCATTAGAATATTGTAGATGTGAGATACACACTTCATTATCCCCAAACTTTATTCCTCTTATTAGATTGAGCTCTCTAGCTCTATGGAACAAAACATTCAGGCCTTCTGACACCACATTAAAGAGGAAAGGTGATAGAGGGTCACCTTGCGTTAAACCCCTCTTAGTTTTAAATTCCTTTGTTGCTGATCCATTAATTAAAACCGACATAGACACAATGCCAATACATTCTTTAATCCACTTACACCAAGTGTCTCCCAAACCCATTTTCCTCAACATTTGAATCATAAAATTCCGATTGACAGTCATAAGCCTTTTCAAAATCTATCTTGAACACAAAACCTTGCTTTCTTTCACTCCTCCACCAGTCTATTATCTCATTAGCTATTAATACTCCATCCAAGATTTGTCTTCCACCTATGACAGCATATTGGGTTTCACTTATCAAAGCAGGCAGAACTTTTTTGAATCTGGCAGCTAGTGCTTTAGACAGCATCTTGTATATGCACCCCACCATGCTAATTGGCATAAAGTCCTTAAACTGTAATGGATCGTCAACCTTTGGAACTAGAGCAATGAAAGTAGATTTTAAGCCTTTCACAATCCTCCCATTCTTGTGAAACTCCTTAAAGAAGAGCAATACATCCTCCTATTGATATTCCATGCTTTCTTGATAGAGGAAAAATTAAATCCATCAGGCCCAGGAGTCTTAAAGCTGCAACAATCCTTAACAGAGGAAATCACTTCTTCAGAAAATTGCCCTTCCAAATGATCTCTATCTTGTGATGATAATCTGTTGGAGACCAGCCCCCAACCCCATCTCAGATCTTGACCAATCCAATTTCTCAAACATAGTAGAGAAGCAAGTAACAGCACCTTGTTTGATTTGATTTGGTTCAACCAAGACATTCCCACCCATCACCAAAGGACCAACAAAATTCTTTCTAAACCTGTTATTTGCAAAAGCTTGGAAATATTTGGTATTGTTGTCCCCCAATTTTAGCCAATTAATCCTTGACTTTTGTCTCCACAAGATTTCAGCCATTCTAAAAGTTTCCCATAAATCTGCTTTTACTTTACTTTTTTCCTCTATATTCAACTCTCTGGATTCCTTTTCACCCTTTTTTCCTGTTAATATCACCAAACTCTGTAAAGGTCCAGATCTTCAAGGGATTTTTAACTGCTTGAAGCTTTTTAAGAAGTTTATACCCCGCCCATCCTTGAACTTCAGATTTTTCCAAAGCCTCTTTGATTCATTTTAAACATCCAGAATGGGACCACCAAGCATCAAGAAATCTAAAGGGCTTTGGACCCCCGTCTACCAACTCATCAGATAGAAAAATGGGGCAGTGGTCAGACACAGGTCTAGGCAGCCCCCGTAGCTGAACTTTCTGATTATCAAGCCATTCTTGAGAGAGCAAGAACCTATCTAATCTGCTATGCTTTTCATGTTCCTGGAAATTAGTCCATGTAAATCTTCTCCCAATTAATGGTAAGTCAATTACCTCCATCCTATTGATAAACTCATTGAAGTCCTCCATACCTCTACTAACCCTCAAGCAGCCAGTTCTTTCCCCCGTAGTCCTTATTTCATTAAAATCTCCCCACACACACCAAACCCCTTGAAAATTACTTTGAAGGCATGACAGTTCCTCCCAAAGATCTCTTCTATCAACTACTTCATTAGGAGCATAAATAAATTGTTCTACTGATGTACTCATGTGCTTTCAAGAATAATTACAATAAATTGTTTTTTTTCGCTGATTTTTTTTAAAATTGTATGTGTCAGCTACAGGCAGAGGAACAAAGTCTTGGAGCCCTTCCATGCTCATGGAACTCTAATGTGTCAAATGGAAATAGCAACTTTCCTATTCACCCTTCTCACTCCAATCCCATGGAATGTGATAATGACCCCGTTTTGCACATAGGGTACTCTCCCTCTCTCTCTCTCTCTCTCTCTCTCTCTCTCTCATATATGTGTGTGTGTGTGTATTCTTTCGTCAAAATTGCTGGTCCATCTTGCGATTTTTAGAATGATCTGTTATTACTATTTGAAAAGTCTAAATATAAAGTTTTTGGTTTTCTAAAACTACCCCACTGAAATGGCTATGGGTGTATTTGAAGATGAAAATAGAAGAAAAGTTAGAAATTACTCCATCCGTCGTCGACCCAACTTGTTTATCTATTTTTTCTTTTTTTAGATATTTTAAAATATTTGTCCGCTTCGATAACTAGGTACCAAAATATTGTAAACTTTCATTTCTATCCCTTCACTTTTGAATTAATGTACATACTTACTTTCAGAATTTTTGGTAATTCAAGTTGATTAAAGGGTAAGTTTGGAAAGTTGAAACATTTACAAAGCAACATCTCTCACTCCTTAAAAAATTATCTGTTTTGATTTAGTTCTTAAAATCTATTTCGCATAATAGTTTTGATATGGGATAAATCGAACCAACAGATGTTCCGAGCAAATCACGTCGCCCAAGGATCAAAACTCACCTTCCAGGTCGTCTTATACAGTTAAAGAATCGAGCTCCATTCCATTTACATATTCCTGCCAGATCGCCATATGGCGAGATGATTCACCTCGCCCAATACAGAGACGTCTCCTCAAAGATCTCTCTCCAAAAGGACTCCCATCTCCATTAGAGATCTGTTATCACAATACTCCTTACCCAATTGAAGTCCATCTCCATAAAGAGTTCCACCTCTACAAGAGAACTGTCCCCAATAGACTCCAACTCCACAACGACGCCTATAATCACGGATGAATCACCAGTTGGCAGTCTCCTGAATCTCCAGATTGAATAGGGATATTCTCCCATGCTTATCCTTCCGAGGAATCCGCCATACAACACTGACACGACTCAGTTCTCCCGTCTATATAAAGGCCGCTCCCCCATAACAAAAAGGTACGCTCAACATAGGTACTACACTTTTATTGTGCTCTCCATACTGCCTTATTCTCTGATCGCCTTAGTCTGATTCATACGCCGGAGGGGTTTTGAGCGGCCTCACCCCGGCCGATTACTTTTGATTCATTGCTGTGCAGGTCGCCTAGCTTTAGCCGAGGTCCACTGCCGAGGCCGAGGAGCAATTCTGACTATTGGTTGCTCTCCCAGATTTTTACCACAATAGTTTGGCGCCGTCTGTGGGAACGAAAGTTCTCTTTATCCTATGCACCTACGCAGTCGACTATTATCCAGACCAAGTACTAGCAGTCCTTTGGACAACAGAACACGTCCAATGGCCAACACTAGTCAAGCTCCAGATTTAGAGGGCCTCCATCATGAGATACGTGGGATGGCTGAACAGATGAGAATTATGAATGAAAATAATACCCTCCTCATACAGCACCTCACCGCAAATAATCGCCCACCACCTCCTCCAGCTCCCCGTCATTCTCATCCATCAGGGAACGTATCCCAGAGTCGCCATAGCACCGGGCGAGACAGGTCACGTCACTCTCCCAGCCCTCGCCCTCAACGAGAGGAGAGCCCAAAAAGCCCATCATCAGGGTCATCATCCAGCAAGACGCCAGGGCGGGAAAACGAAGGGGCGAGGCTGGTCAGATCTCCTATGAGGGCCCAGCAAGAACAAGATATATCCACTTCCCAAAAAATTAGGGACCTGGATGCTCGCCTGGACGCTATCAACACGGGGACCGGCGCCCCAATAACTGTAGACGCTTTGATCAGGCAAACTGAACCACCTTTCACCCACAGGATAATGAGAGCCAGGGTGTCGTCCAGATTCAAACTGCCTACTCAGCTCGGGGTCTATGAAGGCAAAACAGATCCAATGGATCACTTGGATTCTTACAAAAATCTGATGCATCTCCAGGGTTACTCGGACGATGTCATGTGTAAAGCCTTTTCTGCTACACTCAAAGGGGCAGCGAGATCGTGGTTCCGAAAGTTGACACCTGGAACCATAGATTCATTTGGCAAACTGAGCAGACTTTTTGTGGCCAATTTTATGAGTTGCAGGGTCAGGCAGAAAAATGCGTCCCATCTTTTCACCATCCACCAGAAGGAAACGGAGAACTTGAAGGATTATGTGAAGCGATTTAACCAGGCTATATTAGAAGTTGAAGATCCCAGTGACAAGGTGATCGTCATGGCAATGATGGAGGGGCTTCGTCCAGGTCCCCTGTTCGATTCCCTGTCCAAAAACGTTCCAGAGACATTGTCCGTACTTCAAAGTAAAGCCGATAAATACATCGCCGCGGAGGAATTGGCCGAAGCCAAACGGAGGCGAAGGGGAAAGGAGGACCATAAGAGGAAAGAGCCTGATACAAGGCGATCTGCTTATAAAGACGAACGGAGAAGCAAACAGCCTAATCGGGAGAGAACCAGCGACAGGCGACCTCGCACTCCACCTCGCCGCACTGAGCTGGTGTTGCCACCACTTAATGCTCCCATTGCCCAAGTCCTCACAAAAATCAAGCATGAAGAGTTTGTCAAGTGGCCCTAAAAAATCAAGACTGATCCCCGGAAGAGAAACAAAAATAAATATTGCGAGTTTCACCGAGACCATGGCCATAGTACCGAAGACTGTTTTCATCTAAAGGAGCAAATAGCCGACCTCATCAAAAGGGGGTATCTAAGAAAATACGTCGGAGATCGCCATTCCCCCAATTTACCAGAAAGAAGGTACAACGATAACCGACCTACTGCCGGAGAGATTCAGGTAATACACGGTGGGTTTGGATCCGGAGGGAGTTCGAATTCATCTAGAAAGAGGCACGCCAGAAGTGCAGATATGTCCGCAGAAGTTTACAGCCTCTCCTCACCAATGGCCGACGTCAACCCGCCAATAACCTTCGACAATGACGATCTAAAAGGCCTACACCAACCCCATGACGACGCCCTAGTCATTTCGGGCATCATCGCCAATTTTACCGTCCAACGAATCTTGGTCGACAATGGTAGTTCGGCTGACATTCTGTTCATCTCCGCATTTGAAAAAATGAAGATAGGGCTCGACAGGTTGCAGCCCTTTGTGACGCCATTGGTGGGATTTGGAGGAAATCTGACTCATCCCCTGGGATGGGTCAAATTACCAGTTACTTTGGGGACAGAACCTCGTCAAACTACTGTTTGGCAGAACTTCATAGTAGTTGATTGCCCTTCCCCCTACAATGCCATTCTAGGCCGCCCAACTCTGGGCGGAATTAAGGCGATCACCTCAACCTACCACTTGAAGATGAAGTTCCCTACCTCGGCAGGAGTGGGAGAAGTGCGGGGCGACCAGAAGGTGGCAAGACAATGTTTCATTTCGGCCATGAAGATCGAGACCCTCCTGGTACCGAATACCCAATAGCAATTACCGATCAACGATGGCGAGATGGAATCCCTGAGGGACGAGGTGGAACAGGTGGTCTTGATGGATCCCCGAGAAACCGAAAACACTAAGCCCCTTGAAGAAACTACCTCAATTTCCATTCATCCAGAATATCCTAATCGCCACGTCATGATCGGAACAGAACTTGCCGCAGAACAGCGCGACGCTTTAGTGGAATTCTTAAAAAGAAACTTCGATGTTTTTGCCTGGTCCCAAGGTGACGTCCCGGGGATAGACCCTCAGGTCGCCATGCATAAATTACAGATCAATCCAGCAAATTCTCCTGTTCGCCAAAAGAGGAGGAAATTCGCCCCTGAGCGACTTCGAGTCATCGACGAAGAGGTCGCCAAACTCATCAGAGCTAAAGTTATCAAGGAAGCCCACTATCCAGAATGGTTAGCTAATGTTGTCGTCGCCCAAAAAAGGGGGGAAAGTGGAGAGTATGCGTGGACTACACTGATCTCAACAAAGCATGCCCAAAAGACAGTTTTTCACTGCCAAAAATTGATTTGATAGTCGACGCCACATCAAAGCACGAGCTTCTCAGCTTCATGGATGCCTTTTCAGGATATCACCAGATCAAGATGTTTCCCCCCGACGTAGAGAAAACTTCCTTCATCACGGAACGAGGATTGTACTGCTACGAGGTCATACCATTTGGTCTCAAAAATGTCGGGGCTACTTATCAAAGATTGGTAAATAAGATGTTCAAAGAGCTAATCGGAAAGACCATGGAAGTATATATAGACGACATGCTAGTGAAAAGCCTCGAAGCAGCAGAGCACATCGCCCACCTTGAAGAAGCTTTCAACATTCTGAGGAAACACAGGATGATGTTAAATCCTTCCAAATGCATTTTTGGCGTATCATCCGGAAAATTCTTAGGGTTCCTCGTAACCAAACGTGGGATTGAAGTTAATCCAGATCAAATTCAAGCTCTGCTTGGGATGAGCTCGCCCAGAAACATCCGAGAAGTCCAGCAGCTAACCAGACGGGTTGCCGCCCTCAACCGATTTGTTTCCAAATCAGCGGACAGATGTTTACCGTTCTTCAAAATTCTAAGGAAAAATCAAAATTTCCAGTGGACAGAAGAATCGGAAGAAGCTTTTCAACAACTTAAAAAGTATTTGGGGTCACCTCCTCTGCTCGTGGTTCCGACCACGGGAGAAGAATTATTCATATACCTCGCCGTTTCACCCACAGTAGTAAGTGTCGTGCTCGTCCGCGAGGAGAACCATGTCCAAAGGCCGGTATATTATGTTAGTAAAGTCCTGATAGGTGTTGAGAACAGATACCTAATGATTGAAAAGCTCGCCTACGCCCTCCTGATAGCTGCCAGAAAACTTCACCATTATTTTCAGGCCCATCCCGTCACCGTATTGACCGATCAGCCGTTAAAACTAGTTCTTCAACGACCAGATACTTCGGGAAGACTACTGAAATGGTCCATTGAGTTGAGCGAATTCCATATTAACTATAAACCGAGGACGGCAATAAAAGCCCAGGCTTTAGCCGACTTCGTGGCCGAATCCACTCACCTGCCCGATCTAGAATTCTCGGAGGAAGGGATTCACAACTCAGAAAACGACCTCGGGAGCTCGGGGGAGGAAAAGCTCGACAAATGGACATTGTTTGTTGATGGGTCCTCCAATCAACACGGGTACGGTGCAGGTCTTGTTCTGCAAACCCCGGAAGGAGAACAGATGGAATACGCCATACGGATTGGGTTCAAAGTCACCAATAACGAAGCTGAGTACGAAGCCCTCCTCGCCGGATTACGGGTCGCCACAAGATTGGGAGTCCAATCAATTGAAGCCTACAGCGACTCCCAACTAGTGGCTAACTAGGTTCAGGGAGATTACCTCGCAAGGGATGTACGAATGGCAGCTTATTTGGATGAAGTTAAACGCTTAACTCAGAAGATCAAAAGGTTCACCATTCAACAAATCCCCAGAGAAGAAAACAGAAAAGCAGACGCTCTAGCAAATCTTGCTTCAACTTTTGATTTTATATCACAGGAGTATACCGTTGGAATTCTTGTCCAAACCAAGCATAGAGGTCGCCAGATCCGTCTGTACAACAGAAACAAATCCGACCTGGATGGATGAGATCGCCACATACCTTCGAGACGGTACATTACCAGCAGATAAACTCCAATCTCGCCGAATTCGCTATAGATCTGCAAGGTTCTGCCTACTACATGGAATTTTATATAAACGATCTTTCTCTGGTCCCCTCCTAAGATGTCTCCGACCTGAAGAAGCCAGTTATGTGATGAGAGAAATCCACGAAGGCATCTGTGGAAATCACTCGGGGGCAAGGTCGCTGGTACGAAAGACGATTCGCCAAGGCTACTTTTGGCCCCAGATGGGACAGGATGCAGTAAAATACACCAGGGAATGTGACAAATGCCAGAGGTTCGCTCCATCCAATCACCTTTCCCATACCGAGATGGTGCCAATTACCAGCCCCTGGCCATTCGCCCAATGGGGAATCGACATACTAGGGCCTTTGCCTCAAGCTCCATTACAGAAGAAGTTCTTGATCGTAGCTATTGATTACTTCACAAAGTGGGTAGAGGCCGAACCGCTGGCCAGAATCACGGAAAAGAATACAAGAAACTTTGTTTGGAAGGGTATCATTTGCCGATTTGGAATTCCAAAGGTCCTCATCTCAGACAATGCCCGGCAATTTGACAATGACGGGTTCAGGAAATTTTGCTCGGACCTCGCCATATCGCATCATTTCTCCTCACCCGGCCACCCTCAAGCCAATGGGCAAGTAGAAGTCACTAACAGAACCATCCTCAGAAATTTAAAAACGAGATTGGAGAAATCCAAAGGGGAATGGGTGGAAGACTTGCCGAGCATAATATGGGCATATCACACTACTAGCAGGATTTCTACTGGTGAAACGCCTTATTCCATGGTTTATGGAACTGAGTCAGTGATACCTGTCGAAATCGGAATGCCGAGTTTCAGGACTTCAAACTTTAATAAAAATAGCAATGATGGCGAGTTGAGGCTCAATCTTGACCTCCTTGAAGAAAAGCGGGAACAAGCAGGCATACGCCAAGCAGCTTACAAACATCAAGTCGCCAAATATTTCAACTAGAGGGTCAAACACAGATCATTCTTACCGGGCGACCTAGTTCTGCGAAAAGTTACCCTGTCAACTAAAGAGCCAAACGCTGGGAAATTAGGACCAACATGGGAAGGCCCCTACAAGGTCGTCAAGGTAACTAGACCGGGGACTTATTGGCTGGAAGACATGAACGGAAAAACACTCCCCCATCCTTGGAATGCTGAACATTTGAAGAAATATTTCTAATAATTCTCCTGGGCAAAATACTTGTAACTCCTAGATTTTATTCTTTTGAGTAATAAAATTTCTCCAGTTTATTTCAACAATAGTGCAAAATGAAGATCGCCAGTTCATCGAAAGATGACGGAGGCATCTTGGTCGCCTGTTCAAGATCGCCAGTTCATCGAAAGATGACGGAGGCATCTTGGTCGCCTATTCAGGATCCCCAGATCATCGAAAGATGACGGAGGCATCTTGGTCGCCTGTTCAAGATCGCCAGTTCATCGAAAGATGACGGAGGCATCTTGGTCGCCTGTTCAAGATCGCCAGTTCATCGAAAGATGACGGAGGCATCTTGGTCACCTATTCAAGATCGCCAGATCATCGAAAGATGACGGAGGCATCTTGATCGCCTGTTCAAGATCGCCAGTTCATCGAAAGATGACGGAGGCATCTTGGTCGCCTGTTCAAGATCGCCAGTTCATCGAAAGATGACGGAGGCATCTTGGTCGCCTATTCAAGATCGCCAGTTCATCGAAAGATGATGGAGGCATCTTGGTCGCCTATTCAAGATCGCCAGATCATCGAAAGATGACGGAGGCATCTTGATCGCCTGTTCAAGATCGCCAGTTCATCGAAAGATGACAGAGGCATCTTGGTCGCCTATTCAAGATCGCCAGTTCATCGAAAGATGACGGAGGCATCTTGGTCGCCTATTCAAGGTCGCCAGATCATCGAAAGAATTGCATAAGGATACAATATAAAAACCAACATAAAAAATTGTCGAATCAACGTTTATATTCATGACTTCACATTACAAATTACATTTATGATAAAGGGGGAGGGTTGTCCTCGCCTTGAGGAGCTGCGTCGCCCGGAGGATTCACGTCTCCTTTTTCAACAGTTTCTTTCTCGCCCCCTTCTCCTTCTCCTTCATCCTCCAGGGCAAGCAGGTCGAGATCGAGACGCATCTCTTCTAAGTCTATGGCCAGGTCGGGATGATGATGGCGTAGCTGACGTTTGCAGAAATCAAACCCGTCGCCAAAATACCTCGAGGATGAGCTTTCAACAGCCTCGGCGAAATCTGACGAAGATTTAAATTCTTCAACGGCCAGCTTTCCAGCATGCTCCACTCTTCCCCTCAAGTCTTCAACCAAAAGCCCTGCCTTTGTCAGACTATCGGAGAATGCATCTCTTTCAGCCTTGACTTTGGCGACCTCGTCGCCGACCTCCCGAGCTCACGCCTCAGCCAATTGTTGCTCCAGATCGGAGGATAACTTCTGAAGGCGAGAAACTTCAGTGTCCAAAGAGGCAGCTCGCCCCTGTTGAAGGGTGGCCTCCTCAATGGTCTCCCTGCTCTTCACCGCCAGAGACGACCCGAACACAAGCGCCTGCTACAAACAAATCCTATCAGTTCAAAATGATCAAATTT
>BRYE01000014.1:15359574-15369574 GCA_030159115.1 Actinidia arguta var. hypoleuca | reverse complement strand
AAAATAATCAATAATGGACCAAGGTCAGCATTCGACATTGTCTTCTTAAGATAGAATTCACCCCGTCATTGGTGTTTATGGCTGATTGGCATCTATCTCCCATGATGCAACAATTACGCACATATAAATTAGCACAATTTATGTATGCTCGGTGAACCAGCTAGCAATGTTGCTCTCTCAAAATAACTCTAATGCAGAATTCTATAAATCCTCTATTTTTTCTCACTGATAAACTCTCAAATTTCTGTGTTATAAGCTTGCATGAGATGTTGGTACTTATAATCTTTCAAGCTACAAATGAGAGGCCACAAATTTACTCCACCATTGAATCCATTGTAATAGCTCCATTAATCTGCCAAATCAATGAATAGGAATAAAGCTAAGAATTTATTTTGTAATTAAATATTAAAGAGTTAAAAAGTAATTAACAAATTACTCAGTACACCCTAGTGCCAAGTATTGCGCCCATCGCTCAGGGTTGCGATTGCATGTGCGCATGAAAGCTAAGGTTCCATATTCACTATGTGCATAACTCCCTCTTGGTAGTTCAAGTACTCATCATATTATTATTAGCTTGGAATATATAAATACTTTTAAATATTCATATCCAATCGATATGGGACTTTCATATTTTTTTTTATATCAATGATAGCACTTTGGTGAACAATTTCTTATTCACATCTTATCTATTTTGAGAAAGTGAATACACTACAGTTATCTACTCGCAGAGGAAAACTCATTTCTCACATGGTTCAACCAATTTGGTAACCGGGATCCACCCAAAAATTGGGTCCAAAACAGCTCAAACTTAACTTTTTTCAATAATTTTTTGATTTAGTTTTTGTTGTTGTTGCATCTGAAAAACCAAAAAATTTATAAAAATAAATTATTGTCTTTATTGTGAATACAAATTAGCACTTTTGTTATTTGAAATTCTAATATTTTTTATATATTTTTGTTGCATAAATATTGATAATAGATATTCAGTAGAGTTCTATCCAGTTAATTAAACCTTACCAACAAAATTCTTATGAATATGTCCAACTAACATAAACTAGAGCTACTTCCCATTTCATTCAAAATTCTAAAATATTATAGAAGAATCGTACAATTTTTAGACCTTGGATTGATTAATCTAAGGTGGTTTGACAAATCTCAGGACCCTTAAGGATATATTTTCTATCATTGGTGTAATCTTGGCTACTGTTGGAGTTCTTGCTACGCTCTCATATCCCTTATGTGTAGAATCAGAATAGCCCGATTTTTGACTCACAATTCAAGATGAGAACTCTACAACAAAATCAGCCAAGCCATGACCCTTAATTGTTGCCCTTGAAAGAAACTTGATGTCAAACTATTCGAACTCACCAGCCGATTTGGATAAACTCCGGACAAATATGCCTTCATGAGCATGTTCTCCAAGGGGAACTCGATGTATAGTGCAATTGGGTGAGTTTGAAAATAGTGCATGAGCTTTCTTAAAGTAATGACCAGAGCCAAAACAAGCCTCTACAGTGGCAGACACCTTGTTTGGCAGTCCATGAAAATCTTGTTAACGAAGTAGATCGGGCACTGCTCTACATTTATCTCCCTTAGCAACACTGAGTTAACGGCATGTTCAAAAATGACAAAGTAGACATAGAGTAGCTCTCCCTCATAAACAGTTGAGAGAAATGGTGGCTTGGTCAAATACTCTTCGAACTATTGGAGCGCAAGCTTGCACTCATCTCCCCATAAAACTTGATTTTTTTTTGCGAAGGAGTTGAGAAAATAGGCGACACTTATCAAAATACTTACTGATGAAACGGTTGACTGTTGTCACCATATCGGTTAGCTTTTAAGCCTCTTTCACAGTTCTCATACTCTCTTGATGGCCACAATCTGTTCAGGATTTGCCTTAATTTCCAGTCGAGTAACTAAGTGTCTTAGAAATTTTCTTGAGTTAACTCTGAAGACATACTTAGTCGCATTTAGTCTCAGCTTATTCTTCTTTAAGATCTCAAACACCTTAATGAGGTCTCTCAAATGGTCTCGTTCTTCTTTGCTTTTGATCACCATGTCATCGATGAAGGCATTCACGGTACACCCCATTAGAGGCCCAAACATCTTGGTGATCATTCTTTGATTTGTGGCCCCCAGCATTCTTTAGCCCAAACAGCATGACCTTGTAACAAAAACTACCTCAAAGGGTGATGAAGGTAGTTCTCTTAATTTGGCTCTTGCATTGCTATCTGGTGGTAACCTCAGTAAACATAAAAAAAGCTCATTCAGGCATGGCCCGAGGTTGAATCAATCAGCTGCTTGATCTTTCTTAAGGGAAAGCAATCTTTCGGATACGCTCAATTGACTTGTGAAATCAGCACACAATCTCTATTTGCCATTTTCTTCTTTACGACCACAGTGTTAGATAATTAGCTTGGGTAAAGAACTTCTGTTATCGCATTTGTTGGTTCAATATTTATTTTAATGATGTTTGATGGCATCAATGTTGCATCATGAATAGGCTTAATATTAATGTATTAACATGATACTATTTGACACAAAATGTATGTATTATACTCATAATAGTATTGTTTATCTTATGAATGCATATGTACTATATCCATGGCATGATTATATATATTCTATATGAGTATCTTTTATCTCTATTTTGCCATGCTTCACATACCATCGCTTTAAATAATGTGATATTACATTGCCTATATTAACCTTACTTAGATGCATTTGGTTGTGGTCATTGAGTTATTTGCTATACATGGTAGCATATCTATCTTAACTCAATGAACACATTGTTACAAATAGTCTACATGTTTTAGCTTGTCTACATTATACGTAGATCTACTTCTAGCTTGCAACAAGTTCTCTCATATGATAAATGGAGTATTATCTAAATAACTTGTTTGCACACATCATCTCTTCATGTATTGTACTCATACTTGTATATCTTGTATACATATTTGATTGGGTGCATATCGTGATTCATGAATTGTATACTTTACTTGGTAGTAAATATATATCAATTCATAGAACACAATGCTTGAGCATGTCAATATGTTATATTATATGCATCTTTAATTTGATACTTGATTTTAGTATTGCACAAGTTTTCATTATGCTCAATGGTATATTTATTAGAATATTTACTAGAGAACTTGATTGCAATTCATGAAATCTATTTTTTCCACACTCATGTATTTCATTCTCTTGAAAATAGAATTTCATATACTTAAGTTAATACGTCATATTTTGCATAGAACTATACTTTGACTTGAAATCTTATTTCTCAAGTTCAATTATGTGTTTTAAATTTAGAAACTATCTGATAGGTTTGAACTTTCCATATACTCTCACATTATTTGTTCGAATCTAATATATTAAGTAGTACCTTATACAAGTTGTGAATTGTTTTGATTACTTCCTTAGTCTAAATTATGCTAGTTATACTATTGAAAATAGTAGAATTAATTTGCATATGTCACTTATTTTTACAAACCTTGAGAGACCAACAACTTACATGGTCATATTTTGATGTACATTTGTTTTGAGTTATTTTTCACACAAGTCTTGTTTATGTATAATGACTTGCTCAAAGTATTGGTTACATAATAGCATCATATTCCTTTTATGTTGAATGCTCATAAGTCTTTAATATACACAAATCACTAAAGTGAGCTTGAACAAGATTCAATTCTTATTAGAATATCATTTCGATTGTTTTCACAAGTCATAAATGATTTATATGTGCTATTAGACTTGATAGAAGCATTCAATCATGCATAGAACTTATTTTGACTTCTCAAAAGTTTAATGTTTAAGGAATAACTAAAAAATAGGTTGAAGGAAAATTTGCAAAAAATAGAGTCGAATTCAAATGGCATTATATATGGTTTCAGAGATCCAAATATATAAAAATTTAAGTCCATAGTCAAGCCCAGAAAGTTAGATTTCTAATGGAACTGAAATCACAACCAAACTCAAAATATTAAAGAAGTTATGGCCAAAAGAATGAAGTACTGTCAATCTAAAATTCTATAAAATTTGCAAACAAGTTGGGTAAATTTCAGATGGGATTATCTTAGGCTTCACAATTCCAAATGAAGAAATTATTGAGTCTAAACTGTAGCCCCTGAAGTCTAGTCTTCAACACGATAAAAGACGTGCAAAAATTACAAGTAACAAAGAAGTTAGGACAATTTTACTGGAGTTTGGTCTGTCAAACAAACGACAACCGAACTTCAACTTCGCTCGACCGAAGTTGAAAAATGGAAGACCGAACGTTTAAAAGACAGCAGATCTAGAATTACTTCACAAACTCGACCAAACTTAACTTTCGCTTGACCGAAGTTTCTGGTTTTTACGACTGAAGTTTGCAAAAACAGATTTGGATGCTTCAATTCAAATTCCAACGGCCCAGATTGATCTTCAACAGCTTTATCACTTTTTCAACAGGCATATTTGATAAAATTGGTATAAATACAATCCTTAAAGTTGTGAAAAAATTATGTAAGTACTATAACTTTTATTCACTCTTTCTTTTTATTATATAACACTTGAATACTCTCTCTAAGCTATATTTGTATCATCATCAAGAGAGAAAATACCCTAGTGATTTTATTTTGTATTTATTCATATACATAGGGTTATTTGTGAGCTTTATTTACTATAAATTTATTCATATTGAGAGGGTCACCTTGAGTGATTGTTTGTAATCCAAGAGAGGGTGTTCTCTTGAAGACTAAAAGTTTTCTAGTGTTTGTATTCTAAGAGAGGGAATTTTTTGAAGACTAGAGGTGCTCTAGTGATGTAAAGATTTTTCAACCACCCGCAAGCTTAAAGATAGTAGAATCTCAAGAAGGACTTGGAGAGTGGACGTAGATAAAGATTGACCGAACCACTATAAATTGTTGTTTGCACTTTCTATCCCTCAAACTCCTTTAAGTTTCCGTATTGCATTATATACTTGCTTATATTCTTTGGTATCATCATATTTATCATTGCAAGTATTCAATTAAGGAGTAATTAATTTGGAGAATTTAATTGTGATAATTTTAATTAGATAATTTAGTTACAAACCAATTTACCCCCCTCTCAATTTGCCATACATAGTAACATCATTTGTCTCTCGTAGCTTCTCAACCTCGTCTATCATTGCGTCCACATGCTCCACCATTGATCTTCTTCTCCGTTGCTTCACATGCCGAGCTTTAGGCATGACATTGAGCTCGTGCCTGATGATGCTTGGATCAATTCCAGGCATCTCACATGGCGCCCAAGTAAAAACCTTGATATTTACTTTCAAAACCTCAATGAGCTCGACTCTCTCATGTTCCTTCATGTTCAAGCCAACAAGAAAAAAATAATCCGAGCTTCGCTCATCGAACTCATAACAAACTAGATATTCAACTACTTTATCTTTTGGGGTTCTGCCATTGTCTTCCAACACTTCCCTCTCCTCCTCCACAAACTAACCTCTTTTATTACTGATTTAGTATTCATCGTGGCTAGGCAACGTTGCTTGGTCAAAACTTGATCACCGTAAAGCATTTCTTCACCCTTAGGGGCATCCAATTTAATGACTTGGTGAAGTGTGGAGTCAACTCCCTTCATCATGTAGACCCAATCTCGTCCAACAATGACATTATATGGAGAAGGAATATCAACAATCACAAACTCAGTCTTCAGCTCTTGGGAATCAACTCGGACTTTGTAGTTCACAAGGGTCAGTGAGCCTGTGTATTAAACCCGACTAACGGAGCTCATATCGGCTTTAAATCAGCCTGAGTTAACTTTAATTTATTTAAATAAATTGTAGTACACCACATCATCCAAGTTGCCAAAGTCTACCAGAATTCGTTTGATGTCATAATTGTGGATTCACAGCTTGATAACTAAGGGATCATTGTAGGGGTGTTGGACCTGCACACGATATGCCTTGGTAAATGTGATACTTCATGACTCAAATGAGATTTGTCTTGACTTCTTATCCACTGGCTAGACCAAGAGGATCTCGTTCATTTGCTTGACGATGTGGATCTCCCTCGAATCCTATTCTTGAGCTCAGGGTCATGTGGACCCCCGATCATGTGAATAGTTCTGACGGGGAGGTCTTCCTCCATGGCATTGTCCACATCATCCCTTTCTCAATCAAATCTTGGATTAGGTTTGACCTCAATTTGCCCAGCCTTTGTTTGCTCTTGATCGACGAACTCTTGTAAGTGTTATGCTTGCACTAGCTGATTCAAGAAAAACTTCAAGGCATGTCAATTTTTTATTTTATGGCCCTTCTCTTCATTGTAGGCACACTTCCATCGTTGATTCCTTTTTTATGGATCCCCTCCCATTGGGAGAGGCTTCTTGCATTAGGGCTTGTCTTGGAATTTGGTAATAAGCTTAAAGATTAGTTCTTTGAAGACCACATGCACTCCCTGCCTTAACCATCCTTTGTGTTCCTCTGTGCTTTCTTTGCGATGTTTGAACGAACTCTCTCCCCTAGAGGACGTTATTGTTGCTTGTTCAGACTACTTAACATTATTCTCCAACTTGGTGTACATCTCCACTCGGGATATGAGATCTCATAGCTCGGTTGGGGGTTTAGCCTCAAATCATCCCAAAGTTATCTTTAGGAGTTAGCTTGAGCTTGTAGCTGACCACTGTAATGTCTTTTGAGCACTTTTCAATCTCATCGTATAACTCCCAATGCCTCCTATTGTCATTGCAGAGCGTTTTCTGCTTTTCCTTCCTAAGCGTCAAGATAGAACTCATGCCTTTTGGTACTTTGGTGTCGATGACAAACTGAGCTACAACAGACTCGGACAACAAAAGAAAACTCCCAATTGAACTCAGATGGATTTTTTCAAACCATTTTAACCCGAGGTCACCTAAGCTTGAAGGGTTCACCCTACACATTAGTGCATCAAGGTGGTTCCAAAACGCCATCATTTATAAAAAATGACTAATGTATGACCTTGGATCTGATTTGCCATTATACATTCAGGTTAAACTTCTCTAGGGTTTCACTCCCTCAATCTCGGGTATGAATGGGGTTTGATACCTCGGTAAGAGTTGCCCCATCTGAACGGACCTTGGGATCCTAGCCTTTGACCTTGTTAGGACGATTGATCTTACAGCAACTGCTGTCTTCGCTACAAGTTTTGCCCCGCAAGTCTTCCTCTTCCCTACCTCACTTGGCATTTAGAGCATGACTCGGTGGATCCCTGCATATGCCTGAAGCCATAGTTTGGTTATAGCCATGTCTTTTTGCCTCAACATAATGTAATAGATCTTGCTTGACTTTTGAGCCACCCCGAGGTGCAGTCTCTCACCCGACTGCCCTCAACTCGGATGACGATTCACCTACCTTGTGGGATGTCATCTTCAGGTTATTGGACATTGAGACTTGCCTTATTTTTTCCATTTTGGCGTCCATGCGTCTTATGGTCACATCTTTATAATTTTCACCATCGGAGGGGAGAAACTAACCACCCTTCAAGCATCAGCTAATAGCTTTTTTCCTTTGCCACCTGGTGTTCTTGGCACAAGAGGGAACTCCCGATGACCTTCCCGGCTTCCTCTATCATCGTTGTAGCTTTTAGACGCCATCAGGTCCAACCTTGTCGTATCTGGAGTTGATTTCCCATAGACGGTGCCAATTGTGGGGTTGCAGGATAACAGGAAATTGAATGCAGACAAGATGGTGTTTGACAAGTGGTTCCCAGTGGCTAGACGTTGTTCAGCCGAGCCTACAAGATAACAACAGTGATAAGGACCACTTGAAACTGTTCCGTAGACGGCTCTCCAACGATAAAATTAATGATCAAAGAAGATGAAAGAAGAGAGAGCAAGAGAAAATTATTGGCTCTAGTTCTTAGAGAGAGAAAGTAAAGATAGAATGTAAGGGTCACATACTCAGTAAGAAATAGAGTATGTCTCTTTTTATAGTGCGCAGCTCGACGAGTGTGAAAACCTGTCAATTGACATGTCAATGAGTAGGCGATTGACTCAATCATGCCCCCTAGGATGTAGTTGGTAGCTAGCACATCGTACATCGGTGTTTAAGCCCAGGCAGGCGGGTGGTAGAGGGAGTTTGTCGTATATGTTACCCTCTAATCCTAAAGCTTGGCTTAAAAAACTTCGTCAAGATAAGCTCGACAATCGTGTTATTATGTTAAATGCTCACCGGACTTGTTATGAAGTAATAGTCTAGCGGCGACACACGTTTGAGCTTGGTTAGGAGTGAAGTCGGATATTTTACACTCTTATAATAACCATATAATCTGATAACATTTGTCTTGTAAAAACAATAAAACAAGTATGAATTCGAAAATAGATATATCTATTTTACGGCAATTAATCTTTGATCATTTAAAAAAAATTTACAATTCTTTTCAACAAAATCTATTAATTAAAAGGTTTGAATCGAATCAATGGCCTAAAAATGTAGCCCCACTATATGGAATCAATGGCCTAAAAATGTAGCCCCACTATAACTCTCACAGCGCACTGGAGCCATCAAGCTTTGGTGTTAAGTTGGATTTTTCTATGAAATTGGACTTTCATACTTGAATGAGTAATGATTTACCAATAGAAAAAATATGTAAAAAATGTATAAAAAAATATAGCAGAATCTATCATTTATAAATAAGGATCCCTTAACATACATTTTTAATTATAACAATGCCACTATCACGTCGTTTTGGTGATAAGATTTGTATGAAAATTCTGTTAGAATTAAAAAAAAAATTACTTTAACTAATCTTTGGGTTTTAAAAGTAGGTTGATAGGGCCTCCCCTCTTCTTCCTTGTGGTGGACCAAAACCTTTAGGATTACAATCCCACCGACACCACCACTAATGCACTAAAACAAAATACCCTTTTTTTGACTTGTGACCATAAATTGAATTTGTCCAACACCCTTTTGGATTGTAGTTCACCAAAAGATCCACAGCTTGCACTAGGTCCAAAGTATGGTGAAGTTTCCTTCTTTTTCTTTTTTAACTTTAGAAACTCATCTCAAAAGTGTTTTTATTGAGTTAGGCGCCCTTGTTTTTGATTAATGTTTTTTTTTTTTAGTTGATTTGGTTCTCAAATTTATTTATATTTATCTTAGTAAACTTTTTCGCCATTTGATCAAAATTTTATACTTTTTCGGTTCTTCCTAACGAGAGAGGTTCAAAAATATAAAAATTATCATCTAATTGAGAAAATAGTTCACTAAAGAAGAAAATATATTTTTTTTGTAAAAATAATTTTTCTCGTTTTTAGTGAACTTTTTTTTAAATTTCATAAATATTTGTACATTTTCGAACTCCTCCTGGCTAGAAGAAGTTGAGGAACCAAAAAGTATATAATTTGATCAAATAAAAAAAATAAATTACTAAATATAAAAAAAACTTGAAAATTCAAAACAGCTAAAAAAATTCAAAAAAACTTGACCATAATGGGGCCTTTAAAAAATAATGGAGGTCTAGTAGAATAATTCGTTTTGCAATAGGAGGTTACCTAACCATATTGTTTTTTCAAATTAAAATGTTTTTTTAAAAAAAAAAACTAAAAATAAAATCTCCATGAAAGGGAGAGAATCCCTCCGTGGCATATCCTGTGCTTTTGTTATATAATTGGGATGCCACATGATCAATAAATTAATAGCAATAAAACAAGTAGGTTTCTGTCAATCAAATATTAAAAAAATGATAGTAACATTTATTAGTCAGCTGATTAGAAAATGACTTAAACATACAAAAAAAAATGAATGGTTGGAAATTTTGTCTATGCTTCATGGATTGTAGGCTCTACTTACATTTAATCTACTTAACTTTTTTAAAAATAAAAAGTTCATAAAGCTAAAAGATGTTTGGTATAAGATTTATGAATAGGATTTATAGATGAAAAATCTATTATTGGACAATATTACCTCCCTTCATAACTAAGAATATAAAAAACTAATAAAATAAAAAATATTTCAAGATAAATCTCAGACTCTCTTACTACAAACACACTGCCC
>BRYE01000014.1:15337074-15349574 GCA_030159115.1 Actinidia arguta var. hypoleuca | reverse complement strand
ACATGTGAGGTTGTTTGACTTTCGATTTAGATCTTTTAAAGCAATATTCAAATAAAGTATTTAAACCTTGTTTATCATACTTAATGCTAATCATCAAAATCAATTTTAGCTTTATGCTAGCAACCATTATCCCAAGAACATAACAAAGTTCACTAGTGAATCGAAAGTTCAATACAAAGACACAAGCAAACGACTAACAACCCAACCCTAGATGTGTTAGCCATGCGTACAAGGAAAAGGATGATCACCAACATTAGTGTTTCAGCATTTTGAGGTGAGCTAATGTTGGTAATCATATTTGCATGGCCATATGATGATGGTGTCTGGTAAATTCAAAGTTTCTTAGAAATGCTAGAAAGAAGTTACTTATAAAACTCTGATTTCCTATAAACATCTTGCTTCTTTTGCATCCTTCGTAGTTTTAATCAATGTGAGCCGGTTCATCTTGTGTGATGACCTAAATTTGATCTTAAGTTCCTATTTTATTTGCCTTTAGGTATCTGCAGACTTCAGTATATCTTCAGAATTGCCCCCTTAAGTTTATGATATTCTTCAATATGATTCCCCTTTTTTTGAAGTGAGTGTAGTTGGAGTGTAAAGCATTGGTTTCTCTCATTAACTTTTAATGCCAAAAGTTAATATTCAATTTCCAGAAATCTTCACAAAGTTTGGCCAACATCGATGCATATCTTTGGTGGTGATTTTTTAATTATTTATAATACCTTGCTGTATTGTTCTGTGGTAACTTGTTAGTTATTCTCCTGCTGATATGTGTTGAGCTACTTCTTCTTTTTTTTGTTAAAAGCCTGAACCAGGATGAGCACCTGATGTGAATAATGTTTGTAGCTTTTCCAAACCTTCTTACCTTATCTTTATGTTCCTTTTGATTTATAGTTTCCGAATTCCAAATTTCCATCATAATTAGATAACAGGATGTCTAGCTTGCCTTACATAACTAGTTTAGTTTGTAGTACTTGGTGAGAATATTTGGGATCAAACTTAATTTCTTACTATTGTATTATCAAGAAGTCGGAGCAATCTACACACACCATCAGAAAACTGTTATTGTTGATACTGATGCTGGCAATAATAGAAGAAGAATTATAGCGTTTCTTGGGGGGCTTGATTTGTGCAATGGGCAATATGATACTACACAACATCCTATATTTAGGACACTACAACCAGTGCATAAAAATGACTATCACAACCCTACCTACACGGTACTTTATTGACAATTATTTTTTTTTGTTACTTGTTTTCAGTAGCCAAACAGTTGAAAATTGTATTCCATTATGAATTCAAATTGTATTTCTTATTTTAAGGGAAGGTTAAGGAGAAATTCGTAGGTGTTAGCCTTGGATACATACAGGGGCAGAACTGAAATCTTGGGTGTCCAGTAGACCATATACACGTATATTTTATGCAAGATTTTCCTTCCTCTTTTGTATTGTCACCCCCAAAATTTTAGGTAGTTGGGACAATTATGATTAAAGAAGGAAAATGAATAGACCCATTACATAAACGTTTTGATTATTAAACTTTGATGTGTGGCAAGTTTTCCCGGTTATTCGAGTTTCTTGGATCTGAAACAAATAGATAAAGTAGAAGATATAGTGGATATGGTGGTGAATCCCCTTTTCTGCTATCCTGAAAACGATCATTATTCATCATTTTTTGGCAACAATTGTTTGCTGGGTAAATAACCGATATATCTAACTTGATGTGGGAAAAATACACCATTAAGTTCTGAAATTCTAAGTGGTGCACGTCGCCATTGGGATCATAGAAACTCCTTTTTTGGTCGCCTCGTGTTATTAAAAACGAACTTAACCACTTCGCCTAACAAACGGTTCTTCCGGATCACCATTGGGCGAGATGGTTTACCCCGCCCGAAGAGAGACGTCTCCATGAAGAATTATTCTCCAAAAGGTACTTCATCTCCATCAGAAGACTATTTCCATAAGACTTCTCCATTATCCTTCCTCCTGATTAGTCCATCTCCATGAGAATTCCACCACGACAAGGGAACCATCTCTGATAGACTCCGTCTCCATCGCAACACCTAAAAATACGAATTGCTCACCAGATGGCATCCTCATGTTAATCTCTGGATTATTGGCCTATCCTCCCATACTTATCCTTCCGAGGAACTCGCTGTGATTCACTTACACGGCTCATTACTCCGTCTATATAAAGGCCGCTCCCCCATTACAAAAGGTACGCTCAACACAGGCACTACACTTATTATTGTGCTCGTCCACATTGCTTATAATTATCTCCTGATCGCCTTGGTTTGATTCATACACCGGATGAATTTTGAGCGGCCTCACCCCGATCGATTACTTTTGTTCACTAGTGTGTAGGTCGCCGCTGTATAGGTCGCCCCATATAGCCGAGGTCCAGTTCCACGGCCGAGGAGCAATTCTGACTATTGATTGCTCTCTCAGATTTATACCACAACAGTTTGGCACCGTCTGTGGGAACGATAATTCTCTTTATCCTATGCACCTGCGCAGCCGATTATTATCCAGACCAAGCACTAGCAACCCTTTAGATAATAGAGCCCGTCCAATGGCTAACACTAGCCAAGTTCCGGATCTAGAAGGTCTTCATCATGAGATACGTGGTATGGCCGAACAGATGAGAATCATGAACGAAAATAACGTCCTCCTAATACAGCACCTCACCACGAATAACCCTCCACCTTCTCCTATGGCACCTACTCGTCGTTCTCATCTATCGGGAAATAATGAATCTCAAAGCCACCGTAGTACCAGGCGAGATAGGTGCCGTCTTTCTCCTAGTCCTCTCCCCGACAAGAAAGGAGCCCTTCACTAGAATCGCGATCATCTAGCGAAACACTAGAGCTGGAAGGCGAAGAGGTGAGGCGAGGTAGGTCTCCTCGTCGGGTTCATCAGGTACCCGGGCGCCAAGATAATTCTTCTTCTCAGAAGATCAGGGATCTAAACGCCCGCCTAGATGCCATCAACATGGGGACCGGCCCCCCGATAACCGTAGACGCTTTGATTAGACAAATTGAGTTGCCTTTCACTCAAATAATAATGAGAGCCAAGGTGTCGTCCAGATTCAAACTACCTACTCAGCTCGGGGTTTACGAGGGGAAAACAGACCCAATGGATCACCTGGATTCATACAAGAATTTGATGTATCTCCAAGGATACTCTAACGAAATCATGTGCAAGGCTTTCTCTGTTATGCTTAAGGGGTCAGCGAGGTCGTGGTTCCAAAAGTTATCTCTAGGAATCATCGATTCATTTGGCGATCTGAGCAGGCTTTCCGTCGCCAATTTCATGAGCTGCAGGATCAGGTAGAAAAACGCATCCCATCTTTTCACCATTCACCAGAAAGAAACGGAGAATCTGAAGGATTATGTGAAACGATTTAACCAGGCCATATTGGAAGTTGAAGATCCCAGTGACAAAGTGGTCGTCATGGCAATGATGGTGGGACTTTGCCCAGGTCCCTTATTCGACTCCTTGTCCAAAAATATTCCAGAAATGTTGTCCGTTCTCCAAAGTAAAGCTGATAAGTACATAGCCGCGGAGGAGCTGGCTGAGGCCAAATTAAGGCAAAGAGGAAAAGATGACCATAAAAGAAAAGAGCCTGATACTAGGCGATCTGATTACAGGGACGATGAACCAAGGAACAAGAAGCCCAACTGAGACTCAAGCCAGACCAATGAAAGGTGACCTCGTACCCTAACTCGCCGTACAGAATTGGTATTACCCCCACTCAATGCTCCTATTGCCCAAGTTCTTATAGAAATTAAGCACGAAGAGTTCGTCAAGTGGCCCTCAAAAATCAAAACTTATCCCAAGAAGAGAAACAAGAACAAGTATTGCGAGTTCTACCGAGACCATGGCCATAACACAGAAGACTACTTTCACCTGAAAGAGCAAATAGCCGACCTTATTAAACAAGGATATCTGCGAAAGTATGTCAGTGATCGGCCTCCCCCCAATTCACCAGAAAGAAGATACGGCGACAACTGACCTACTGCTGGAGAGATACAAGTGATCCACGACGGATTTAGATCTGGAGGAAGCTCGAATTCGTCCAAGAAAAGGCATGCCAGAAGTGTTGGTGGGGTGTCCGAAGAAATATATAACCTCTCCTTGCCAATGGCCTATATTCACCCACCAATCACCTTCAACAATGATGATTTGAGAGGTCTACACTTACCTCATGACGATGCCTTGGTCGTTTTAGCCATTATCGCCAATTTTATCGTCTAAAGAATCTTGGTTGATAATGGTAGTTCGGTCGACATTCTATTCATGTCGACATTCGAGAAGATGGAGATAGGGCTCGACAAATTGCACCCTTTCCTTACACCCTTGGTTGGTTTCGGAGGAAATACGACTCATCTGCTTGGGTGGGTTAAGTTGCCGGTAAGCTTGGGATCAGAATCTCGCCAAACCACCGTTTGGCAAGACTTCATCGTGGTAGATTGCTCTTCCCCCTACAATGCAATTTTAGGTCGCCCAACTCTAGGCAGGACTAAGGCAATCACCTCAACCTGCCACCTAAAAATGAAGTTTTCCACTTCAGCGAGGGTGGGCGAAGTAAGGGGCGACCAGAAAGTGGCCAGACAATGTTTTATTTCAGCTATGAAGATTGAAACCTCCCCGGCTTCAAATACCCAATAGCAATTACCTACAAACAATGGGGAAATGGAACTCTAGAGGGACGAGGTGGGACAGGTTGTCTTGTTAGATCCCTGAGAAATCGAAAACACCAAACCCCTCGAAGAAACTACTCCAATCTCCATACACCTAGGGTATCCTGATCGTCACGTTATGATCGGAACTGAACTTACCAATGAATTACACTGTGCTTTAGTGGAATTCTTAAAAAGAAACTTTGATATTTTTGTCTGGTCACAGGGTGACGTCCCGGATATTGATCCCCAAGTCGCCATGCATAAGCTATATACCAATCCTGGACATCCTTCAGTTCGCTAGAAGAGAAGAAAATTCGCCTCTGAGCGACTGAAAGTTATCGAAGAAGAGGTGACCAAACTCGTTAAAGCTAATGTTATCAAAGAAGCACATTACCCAGAATGGATAACCAATGTTGTCGTCGCCCCTAAAAATGGGAGGAAGTGGAAAGTATGCGTTGATTTCACTGACCTCAACAAGGCGTGTCCAAAAGATAGTTTTCCTTTGCCAAAAATTGATTTAATAGTCGACGCCACATCTAAGCATGAGCTTCTTAGTTTTATGGATGCCTTCTCATGATATCACCAGATCAAGATGTTCCCCCCGACATAGAGAAGACTTCATTTATCACGGAACGAGGATTGTACTGCTACAAGGTTATGCCATTTGGTCTGAAAAATGCTGGGGCAACATATCAAAGATTAGTAAACAAGATGTTCAAGGAGCTAATTTGAAAGACCATGGAAGTATACATTGACGACATGCTCGTCAAAAGTGTTGAAGTAGCCAATCGCATCGCCCACCTTGAAGAGGCTTTCAATATTCTGAGGAAATACCGGATGATGTTAAATTCTTCCAAATGCATTTTTGGCATATCATCTGGAAAATTCTTAGGATTCTTGGTAACCAAACGAGGGATTGAAGCAAACCTGGATCAGATCCAAGCTCTACTGAAAAGGAGCTTGTCCAGGAATATCCATGAAGTTCAGCAGTTAACTGGACGAATTGTCGCCCTCAATCGATTTGTTTCTAAATCAGCTGACAGATGCTTGCCATTCTTCAAAATCCTAAGAAAAAATCAAAATTTCTAGTGGATTGAAGAATCAGAAGAAGCCTTCCAACAGCTCAAAAAGTACCTCAGATCGCCTCATTTGCTGGTGGTGCCAACCACAAGAGAAGAATTGTTTGTGTATCTATCCATCTCGCCAACTGCAGTAAGTGATGTACTTATTCGAGAAGAAAATTGAGTTCAAAAACCGGTATATTATATTAGTAAAATCTTGATGGGTGCTGAGAATAGGTACGTAAAGATAGAAAAGCTCGCCTATGCCCTTCTGATCGCCGCCAAGAAGCTTTTCCATTATTTTCAAGCCCATCCAATCACCGTGCTAACTGACCAACTACTAAAGAAAATTCTCCAATGACCAGACACCTTGGGAAGACTTCTAAAATGGTCCATCGAGTTGAGCGAATTTCATATTGACTACAAGCCAAGAACGGCAATAAAAGCTCAAGCTTTAACTGACTTCGTGACTGAATCCACTCATGAAACCAACCCGAAAGTCCTCTTGGAGAAAGAGATTCCAAATTCAGCTGAGAACTTTGGTAGCTCAGACAAGATCGGCAGCTCGGGTGAGGACCTAGACAAATGGAGGTTATTTGTAGATGGGTCTTCAAATCAACACGGATGTGGTGCAGGGCTTGTTCTCCAAACCCCGTTTGGACAGCAGATGGAGTACGCTATACAGATTGGGTTTAAAGCTACTAACAACGAAGACGAGTATGAAGCACTCCTTGCCAAATTAAAGGTCGCCACCAGATTGGGAGTTGACTCGATAGACGCTTATAGTGATTCGCAATTAGTGGCAAACCAAGTCCGGGGAGACTACCTCGCTAGGGAAGCACGGATGGTGGCTTATCTAGATGAAGTCAGATGCTTAACTCAAAAAATCAAAAGCTTCACCATTCAACAGATCCCCAGAGATTAGAGCAGAAAGGCCGACGCCCTCGCCAACCTTGCCTCCACTTTTGATTTCGTATCAGACAGAAATATACCTCTGAAATTTCTATCCAAACCAAGTATTGAGATCACCAAAACTGTCTATCCAAAGAAACAGACCCAACATGGATGGATGAGATCGTCGCCTATCTCTAGAACGGCACACTGCCAACAGATAAACTTCAAGCTTGTCGGATCCGATATAGATCTGCAAGGTTTTGCCTTTTTCATGAAATTTTGTACAAACGATCTTTTTTCAAGACCTCTCCTAAGATATCTCCGACCTGACGAAGCCAATTATGTGATGAGAGAAATTCATGAGGGCATCTGCGGAAATCATTCAGGGGCGAGGTCACTAGTACGAAAATCAATTTGCCAAGGCTACTTCTGGCCTCAGATGGAAAGTGATGCAACAACGTACACCAGAGAGTGCGACAAGTGCCAGAGATTTACACCATTTAACCACCTCTCCCATACTGATATGGTGTCAATTACCAGCCCATAGCCATTTTCCCAATGGAGAATTGACATATTGGGACCTCTGCCTCAAGCTCCGTTGCAAAGAAAATTTTTAATCGTCGCTACTGATTACTTCACTAAATGGGTAGAAGCAGAGCCACTGGCCAAAATTACCGAGAAGAATATAAGGAATTTTGTGTGAAAAAGTATCATTTACCGATTCGGAATTTCCAAGGTTCTCATCTCGGACAATGCCATGCAATTCGACAACGATGGATTCTGACAATTTTATTCGAATCTCGCCATATCACATCATTTCTCCTCACCTGGTCACCCCCAAGCCAATGGCCAAGTCAAGGTTACTAACAGAACCATCTTGGATAATTTGAAAACAAGACTAGAGAGATCCAAAGGTGAATGGGTAGAAGACCTACCGAGCATATTGTGGGCGTATCACACGACTAGCAGGATCCCTACTAGCGAAACGCCTTACTCCATGGTCTATAGAACTGAATCAGTGATACCCATTGAGATCGGAATGCCGAGTTTTAGGACCTCAAATTTTGACAAATATAACAATGAAGGCGAGCTGAGACTCAACCTCGACCTCCTTGATGAGAAACGAGAGCAAGCAAGCATATGCCAAACAACTTATAAATATTAGGTCGCCAAATATTATAATCAGAGAGTCAAATACAAGTCATTCTTACCTGGGGACCTAGTCTTACGAAAGGTTATCCTATCTACTAAAGAGCCAAACACAGGAAAGCTAGACCCAACATGGGAAGGTCCTTATAAGGTCATCAAGGTATCTAGACCAGGGACTTATTAGCTTGAGAACATGAATGGAAAAACACTCCCCCATCCTTGGAACGCCGAGCATCTGAAAAAGCATTATCAATGATAGCCAGTCGTTTTAAAAGTCAGCTCGCCTGGGCAACATAATTGTAATCATTGCCGCTTTATCTTAATAAAATCTCCAATTTATTTTAATCATCCCTGCTCGCCTATATCTCCCATTGCAGGATGGAAGTCGCCTAATTCAAGATTACCAGTTCATTACAAAATGACAGAGGCGTCTTGATCGCCTAATTCAAGATCGCCAATTCATTACAAAATGACGGAGGCACTTTGATCGCCTAATTCAAGGTCACTAGTTCATTACAAAATGACGAAGGCATCTTGATCGCCTGATTCAAGATCGTCAGTTCATTACAGAATGACGGAGGCATCTTGATTGCCTAATTCAAGATTGCAAGTTCATTACAAAATGACGGAGGCATCTTGATCGCCTAATTCAAGATCGCCGGTTCATTACTAAATGACGGAGGCATCTTGATCGCCGTATTCGAGATCGCTAATTCATTACAAAATGGCGAAAGAATCTTGATCGCCAAACAAGGAATCTTGATCGCCACACAATTCAAAAGAAAAAGGGGCATTGTAATTTTAAAAAAAAATGCTAAGTAAATTACGTCGGTACGAACAAAATTTGCACAACTAGAACGATCATTCAATTACGATTACACATTGCTGAAACTGGAATAATATTCATTAAAGCGCAATTACACATGGCCAAAACTGAAATAATATTCATTAAAGTGCAATTACACATCGCCAAAACTGGAATAATATTCATTAAAGTGCAATTACACATCGTAAAAAATAAAAAATAAAAAAATTACAAGGGAGGAGGATTTGCATCGCCTTGGGGATTTGCATCGCCTTGAGGAGTTGCATCGCCCTGAGGAGTTGCATCGCCTTTCTCAATGGTTTCTTCATCTGCCCCCTCCCCGTCTTCGTCCTCGTCCTCTTCGGCGAGCAGGTCATGATCGTGACCCATTTCCTCCAAGTTGATGGCAAGGTTGGGATGATGGCGATGAAATTGTCGCTTGTAGAAGTCAAATCCTTCGCCAAAGTATTTGGAGGCTGCATTTTCAACAGCATCCAAGAAATCCGATAAGGATTTAAACTCCTCAATAGCTGATTTTCTAGATCGCTCCACACTTTCCCTTAATTCCTCCACCAGTATCCCAGCCTTCCCCAAACTATCGGCAATGGTGTCTCTCTTATCCTTTAACTTGGCAAACTTGTCGCCGACCTGTTGCTCCCGAGCTCGGGCCTCAGCCAGTTGCTGCTTCAGATCACCAGATAACTTCTGGAGGCGGGAAACTTCACTGTCCAAAGAAGTTGCTCGCCCTTGTTGAAGGGATGCCTCTTCAACAGTTTCTCTGCCTTTGACCTCCAGAGAAGATCCGAACATGAGCGCCTGCTACAAACAAATCTTATTAGATCATCTGAGCATGTTTAACAAGGATAAAACAAAGTTGAAGTTAGTGTCAAAATAATACCTGGCCGAGAGCTTGAAAAATTTTTGGTGCAGTCTGGTCCAAGGACAGCTGCCCCACCTTCTCTTGATCCGTAGGAGGGATCACTCCTCGGAAGACCTTCTCGGCTACAAAAGGGCTCTCCAAAATGGAAGCCCTGGGACTGAGGACCGTTCCCAACGAGGGCGAGCTCCCCTCCCCGGGTCTAAAAGAGGTAGTGGCCCCCGGATGGTCAACTTGACCAAACTTTTTCTTTTTGGGTTCAGGAGCGATGGCGTGCTCCTTCCCTTTGGAGCTGTCCCCGGATTTAGCCTTCTTGCTTGGCGAAATGGAAGGTTCGTCCATTGGACGTTTCTCGCCAATTACCAATCCCTTAACAGGAGCGTATTTTTTGGCTGAGCTTTCACCCTTGGCCTTCTCCGCCTTCTCGCCAAGTTTTTTCAGGCTAATCCTCCTCAACATAGCTACAAAATGAAAAATTAACATCAAATATGAAAAAATAACCAACAAGAACAGTAAGAATTTATACCATCCGATTTAAGCTCGGGAGGTAGCCCAGAATCCGACCAGGATTCCGATGTCGGGTCCGAGCTCGATCCCGAGACAGACGAAGAAAATTCTAAAATGGGATCTCGAACTTTTTTCTCCGACCATCTTAGCAAGGTCAGATCGGGGATATGAGGTAGAATCCTCTTCAGTTCCTTCCTAACGGTCCCTAGGTATTATATTGAGTCATCTCGAGAATGACTGTCTTACTGGATGTATTCACCACGGGAAGGGCGGGACTTACCCGCTTCACCCGACGTCGATGGCGCATGTGGCTCCTCGCCCTCTGTCCCAGATGCCATAGGTCTAAGAGAGCAAAAAATCCGACGAAATGACTTGGATTTGAGAAGCGTGGGGACCGCAAAACACCCTCGTTCTGCCACCGATTTTGAAATCTTGTCAAAAAGTTCCCGCTCATACTCAAGCAACTTGGGTGAATCATTACAGCGTTTATCTGAAAGATACCATAGAGTATTAATTATGATTTTATTAATAAATATATTGAGATTATTGATGAAATTAAAACCGACCTGGAATATTCCACGACCTCGGAACCCTTGGCACTCCCTTTTGAGGTGAATCATCGGGAAACTCCCAACTATATCCCTGGAGGCAAAAAAGAATGTGCTTTTCCACCCCTTCACATTGCTGGGGTATCCTCCGATGATGGTTTTCTTGTACCTCGTCTTAAAATAAAGCCACCCTTGGTCCGGTTTGGGGTTATTATTAAGGGAAAATATGTTTCTAAATTCAAGAAGGGTCATTGAATATTTATACACTCGCCACAACGCAAGGGCACCGGCGATACTCCGCCAAGCATTGGGGAGGAGCTGAGCCGGGCAGATGTTATAAAATATTAAAATTAACCTAACGGTAGGATGAATAGGAAAACGAAGGCCCGCGGAAAAGGCAGCCTCATAAAAGGCCACCTCGCTAGGGCGAGTTGAAAGAATGGTTTCGTTCTCCTTAGGAAGCCTAATCTGTACACCCTGAGGGAAGAAATAAGTCTTCCTGAGCAAGTCTAGCTCCTCGGGAGTCATAATATTATGCTCTTTTTCTACAGAAGGATGAATATCACCTAGAGGGGCGACCTCAGGAACTTATGGGTCTTCCATAGGAGACCTAGGAAATTGTCTTACTTCGTCAATAATATATGATGATCCTTCTCCCAGATGGTCGGATACCCAAGAAGGCAAGGACTTCAAGTCTAAAGGGCTAACCTTAGACCTATAGGACATAAAACTGTAAGAACAAGAACAAGGACTTGGTTACTTACTGTACTAGGAAAGGGAAGACCACCACAAGCAGAGGCGAGAAAAAAGTCAGAGCGAGAAGGGCGACCACAAACGAGAACGAGGAGAGTCAGCGAGAGCGGTGGTTTGATAGCAGAAACAAAAAGGTGTAAATGAATGGGTAGGACCCTCTATATATAGAAAATGCCAACGGTTGAGATCCATCTACTTCAATGTCCCGGATTAAGCGACCTTTTGAAATTCGAGCTCAAAACCGCCTATCCCGCCAGAATTCATCATTATGGCACTGCCTTTTCGCCCAAACTTTCTTTTAGAAATTAATACCCTCTCCCACGTGTCCCAACGAGGGGAGGGGTGCAATTAATGAATGCCTACGTGGTTCCATGACTAACATTTAATGCATTTACTCAAAGATCCCGAATATCTCGGTGTTTTGAGTATGAGGGCTACTGATGTGGGAAAAATACACCATTAAGTTCTGAAAATTCTAAGTGGTGCACGTCGCTATTGGGATCATAGCAACTCCTTTCTTGGTCGCCTCGTGTTATTAAAAATGAACTTAACCACTTCGCCTAACAAACGGTTCTTTCGGATCACCATTGAGCGAGGTGGTTTACCTCACCCGAAGAGGGACGTCTCCATGAAGAATTATTCTCCAAAAGGTACTTCATCTCCATCAGAAGACTGTTTCCATAAGACTTCTCCATTATCCTTCCTCCTGATTAGTCCATCTCCATGAGAATTCCACCACGACAAGGGAACCATCTCTGACAGACTCCGTCTCCATCGCAACACCTAAAAATACGAATTGCTCACCAGATGGCATTCTCATGTTAATCTCTGGATTATTGGGATATCCTCCCATACTTATCCTTCCGAAGAACTCTCCGTGATTCACTTACACGGCTCATTACTCCGTCTATATAAAGGCCGCTCCCCCATTACAAAAGGTACGCTCAACACAGGCACTACACTTATTATTGTGCTCGTCCACATTGCTTATAATTATCTCCTGATCGCCTTGGTCTGATTCATACGCCAGAGTGGTATTGAGCGGCCGATTACTTTTGTTCACTAGTGTGCAGGTCGCCGCTGTGCAGGTCGCCCCATATAGCCGAGATCTAGTTTCACGGCCGAGGAACAATTTTGACTGTTGGTTACTCTCCCAGATTTTTACCACAACATAACTAATTGTTTGTCAATTAGAAATTTTTTCGTTAGACCCATTTATTTT
>BRYE01000014.1:15292074-15302074 GCA_030159115.1 Actinidia arguta var. hypoleuca | reverse complement strand
CTCGTGTTTAGTTGCCATCGTTGAGTTTGGAACCCTGAACAAACTGCTGGTGATAAGCCGGAGGAAGGTGAGTATGACGTCAAGTCATCATGCCCCTTATGCCTTGGGCGACCCACTTGCTACAATGACCAGGACAAAGGGTCGCGATCCCGCGAGGGTGAGCTAACTCCCCAAACCAGTCTTTAGTTTGGATTGCAGGCTGCAACTCACCTGCATGAAGCCGGAATCACTATTAATCGCCGGTCAGCCATACGGCGGTGAATTCGTTCTCGGGCCTTGTACACACCGCCCGACAATAGCAATTCCATTTCCGGAACCACAGTTACAGACTTTGAAATGGTGAGCAACTACCCGAAGGCCCAGATGGTCCTTCATAAAAAGTTATTCTGAATAATAATAGAATGGATTGCCATATTTCTTTTTCTATATAAGAATCCTTACAACGGTAAGAGTGGGATTTTACGGCGCCACTCTCGGCTGCTTATAAGAAGCAAGTGAGCAGAGTGTATGATAAGCATTTCTTTTTCACATTTTCCCTTTTATTTTATGTCCAGTTCATTTAATTATAACATAGATGATCCTAATCCTACTTATGAACCGTTATAAAATATATTTATATAAAATAGAAGACCATTCCCAGTACCTAGAAGCCAAATGGGGATCCTTCTAGACAGTGGTCCCCTCCCCATCACATTTGAAAGTAGTCATGCCGAACAGTCATAGAGAATTCTTTCAGATCTTGCCGGATGAGATAAGAAGATTCAAATGAGCTGACCACCTTATGAGCCTGCTTCTAATCATGCATGAAAAAGCTTAGGCTATCTGACCTGTGAATGATGCCAAGTGAACCTCTCCTTTAATCTTCCCTAAGAAAAATTGATACAGTGAACTAACATCCAGCTAGCAAAGAAAAATTTACCTATGTTCTAACAAATGGCTTGTCAATCTGACCGGAGCAACGCGGATCCGCATTAGACTGATAAATCTTTCTATTTCGGCCATAAATAACTAGTAATCAAGAGTTGAAGGAGGATTACAAGAAATTACCCTGAACTGCAAATAAGAAAGTGTTGTGAAATACATGTCAGGCTAAACAGGCAAATAAGAAGAAATTAGATGGAGTTATAAACAAATAGGCTCAGAAAGGGGCAATAGTTGCGGGTCGATCATGAATAAGGTTACCTCTATTGGTTGGGGAAGATGATTCGACCGGATACGAATGAAGGAGAAATAGACCGAAAACAATCCCCAATCGATCTATGAATCTAAGGATTATGCCAGAATTCGCGTTTCGGGTGCTTAGGTAGGCCGATAAAAAAGGTTTTCGGTTACGAAGGAAACTCATTTATGATAGATCAATGAAAGGCTTGTTGTTTGATCTCAAGGAAGCTTATGGAGGAATAAGTATAAGCTGCGAGTCTAATCGGCATTCCTGCCCCCTTTCGTCATAAGGCGTGGTCTTACCAGCCATTCTGGAGGAGCAAAAATCCAAGGATTTATAGTAATGTAGCTTTCGGAATCTTGATTGACTGACACTAGGGAGTCCCTTTTCCCCTAAGCTTGCTGTACTGAACCTAGGCATAGCATGCTAAGGGTTTTATTCCTCACTCTCGGAGTTCTTCGGCTCCGGATCACCCGAACTTCTTTTTGCGACTGTGCTCCTACCTTCTGTACCAGTCAAGTGAAATTCACTTATGATGCGAGGACACTTCTCGTTGAAGGGGTAACAAATCGAATGAAAGGCTCCAACCTTTCGATTCCCAATGCCATACTTTCTTCCCCATTCTCTCGTTATTGAACCGCTCCTTGAATACAATGGGATTTCACACCTGGCGAATCTTTTCAAATGCCTCCCTTTCTCACTCCAATCACTAAAGGGAGTTGAGTCAATAGGAACAACTAGAAGGAGCAACGCTTAGATTACCGGTCTTCCTAAGTCCATTTTGATAGCTAGAATTTCTTACCCTTAATTATTGCCCATTCCCCAGTAAGCGTAGTCCCACTCTAAAACTCAAAGACCGGTTGTATATCGCTCTCAAGGTTCTTGAAGGTTCTATCTAAGTAGTGATCTCCGATATTCCCAGGGTGGCCGGGGATCAAGATTAAAGGAATTTCCTTCAACATAGCTCTAGGCGCATGCAATTTGAGCTACTCGTCTTTTTATTCTTTCTTTTTTTTTTCCCATTATGCCATTTCGCGAAGTGGCTTGGTTCCCCCGCTCCATCATGCTGGCTGCTGCTAGGGAGCGGGAAATGGCTTGATTCGACATGGGATCGGGATGCCCCTTTGGCTAATTTATCATTTTTCTTGGATTTCTTAACCTCGGAGAGAACAACCGTAGGGATAGAGTCTCGAGAACTTAATCCTGCTTTTGGGCAGCTATCCCCAGGGTGTCTTGGAACATAAAGACTTTTTTAACTAGCCTTAGAACACTTTCAGTACAAGGAAGGGGGACCTAATTTAGCTTAGCTCTGAAAATAGAGGTTTGGAACCCTAGAATAAAAGGGGTAGGACGAATGCGAAAGCAAAAGAACTTGGGGAGATACAAGCACCAGACTGCACAGACTCAAGAGAGAACGTCCGCAACTAGTCTGATCTACCAACTAGCAATAGGGCCAATGAGAAAGCGACATCATCCTTTGTTGATTGAGCTAACATAGGGCATTGAAGGGATCCTCCGGAATAAAAAAATGGGAGTGATGCTCTTTTTGTCGGTGCTTGCAGCCCTTATGTACCCTTTTCCGTCGTTGCAATCCCTCCTTCCCCTGGGTGAAGGTACCGTAGGAGTTGCTCTTCTTCTATTAATCTTGCTAAATCCTGGGGATGGCAGTCCACTCAACTACTTAGTTGTTTGGACCTTGACCTGCCCCTTTAGCCTAGTTAGATGTCTTATCCTTTAGTAATAAATCTCGGGTTGTGGGGCCCTTTTTGCACCTCCAAGTACAAAGATGAATGATATATCTCCGCGAGGGATGTCAAGAGGACCTTTTTGGGGTTTGTGCCCGCCGAGTGGATTTTAAAGGTTCTTAGTTAGGCCAGTAGGGTGGAAGGCATCAATGGACTGTCGGTGGAGCTTATAAGTCTCTAGAAGATAGGAGTAGTAACCTTGGCCTATAAAGAGGGGATTTTGTCCATTGTACAGTCAGTAAGCAGTTGTACAATACAACGTGAGTAGTTGTTTGTGCGAGTCAAATCTTTAGGGTTAGGATTTGATTAGTTAGTCTTGTCGGTTTATTGTTGGCATTGCAAGGTGCATGGCTGATGTACAGTGATTCTTTGACTTAATGACAATCTTTCTGGTGCACGTGGCTTAGTACTTTATCTCGATGTGTGTGACAGTACTGTGTGAATCTTAGAGAGGTTTCCGGCCTCAATTCTCTTGCAGGAGGCAGTGCATGTGGCGAGTTGCAGGGAGGCTGACTCTGGAAGGTGACGGACTGCTGGACGAAGTGCCATACGTTGGGAGATATCGGAGGAGGTTGGGATCTTCCAGTGTAATAGTTTGAAAGCATACGAGACTGTGAGCGATCATTGGAATCTTGATATCAGATTCGGACTAGGATTGAGTGTAAAGCCTGGTGCGAGCCGGATGAGAGTAGCCGAGTGCATGGAGTCAAGATCAGCTAGTGTATGGACCAACAGTCGAAGATGATGACTACAGCAGTTGGCGAGTTGAGCGGTATCGAGGAGCCGTGAGATCGGGTAGACATAGTCTTTAAAGTCTTGGAGGGATGGATCCATTCCTTAGAATATAGTAAGGCCGATGTATGAGCCGTCATGGAGGACCGGAGGGGGGGGGGGGTAGTACCAGATTAGCTTCATTGGAGGGAGATCAACTTCGGCGTGAGAGCTAGATCGGCGGTTTGCAGGCTCAATTGACGAACCTGATGGATGAGGTTGTTGTCGTTCTAAGAAGAGCCGTGAGCCAGGGAGGTTAGGGACGTCGAGAGTCAGGGTTCCGGAGCTGAGACCTTTTAGTGACGGGACACCAAGGTCTTAAAGAACTTTCTATGGGACATGGAACAATTCTTGTTGGCGCTGTGTCCCTCTGGTTAGTGGACAAGGTATAAAATAGGAACAGGTACAGACGACAGTGATGTATTTTAATGCTAACACCAAGTTATGGTGGCTGACCAGGTCAGATGAGGTTGGCATGGGGAAGTGCTCGATCGGAACCTGGGAGCAGCTTCAGGCGGAGTTGAAGGCTTAGTTCTTACCTAGTAATGTGTTGTGGATGGCATACCATTCCTTGATGAATAATCCATAGAGCGAAGTGGTCCGAGACTACATCAAGGCCTTTTTTGCGCTCATGCTCAACATAAAGGATATGTTAGACGAAGATAGGTTCTTTCACTTTCTGAAGGGGTTACACCATTAGGAGCAAGCATAACTGTAGAGACAGAATGTGCAGAATCTTAGTGTAGCTTTGCTAGTGGAAGTATGGAGTTGGCAACTACATGGCAAGGTGCGGCCTAAGTGACGAGTCGCATGTGGGGTAAGGGACCGAGGCAAGCCAAAGGGAAGGAGTCTTTGAAGAGGTTCTAACAGAGGGCAAGACGATCAAGCTGAAACGGGCAAGGAAGGCGGAAAGGCAAGGGAGCAAGGAGAGGTAGATTTAGACAACTTAGCTACTGGGTTTTTCCCCCTAAACTTGAGGAATTGCTAACAACAACCTTTCCGACAAGACTAGTCGCGTCAATTCTTTCGCCTTTCTTCCCTTTCGAAACTAGGCTGCGACTTGGAAAAACCAAACTCGAGCAAGCTGATCAAGACAATCACCAAACTAGCTAACTAAAGGTGCTTGATATCACTCGGCTTACAACTAGTACTAAATGGGGACTCAAGTTGCAAAATCAAGGGCCCTTGCCTTTAATGCTTGATTTGATCCTCAATCGCCTTCGGCATTCGACCAAAGCCTCTCTACGCCCATCCTGATCTACGCATCAGCTAATCGTTCCGCCCAGCCTGCCTTCGAAAATTCCTACTTTCAGGGTACAGGTCGGTAGTCACAGGCCCTCGTAGAAGGAACTCATATCACGGTTACCGAGACTACATGCAAGTGACTTCTCGGATTTCTAGTCCTGTTAGTCAATTCAAGTCGAAAGCTAGGCAAGCGATTCGGGAGATCGATAGTCAAATCTTTGTTTGTCGAGTATTGGCCGGAATTAAATATACAATTTCTCTTTCGGGCAGTACTCTTTCTTGGGTGCTTTGCTTAGAGAGGGCCGTTAGGCCCGGTTTCCTGTAAGATCCTTTCTTCTTTCGGTTAGTTGTTTCAAGTGATTGATTGACTTCCATCCGAGAGAAAGCACGGAAAGGAAGTCAATTGCTTTCCTGATCGATCAATTGCTATTTTTTAGTCCCGTACCCGTAAGCTGGGCGATGACTCCACTGTTAGCCAGCGAGCCTTCATGTTAGCACTCTTAGAAAGCCATCGGTACAACAATGGAAAAGGCAACACGCAGGAACAGGCTCTTCCCCTTGACTGCCGCCAGCAACTCTATTAGAGCCCAATAGTGGCTAGGCTTCGTCCTCCGCTTGCAGGCTTTCCTAGTCATCATACCTACGAGTGAAGCTAAAGGAGTGTGACTACTGATCGGTTTCTGGCTTACGGGCATGCTTTCGATTCCTAATACAAGGCTATAACATAGATAAGGAGAGTAGGGAAATTACTGCCCCAAGAGAGGAGCTCGGTTCCATAGACAAGAGCTGACCTTGGACCAATGACCAGAGAGAGAAGATTATTAGCCAAAGTAGATGGGGTTCAGGGGAATAGGAGAAGGCCCTTAGTTGTCAAGGGCAGGCTTGAGTTCAGAGACGAAGATATGGCTTGGCTTTGAAGGGACATATGGAAGAGCGAGGATCTATAAGAGATGAGGAGATCCAGTTGCGGTTGCTGCCTATCCACCTTGGCATGGAGTCAGCTTTTCTTTGCACGACTACTGGGGCCAGGCATCCGCGTGATCTTCAGCTGCAAAACCTAGCTTCAGTGAGTCGAGTCGAGTAAAAACATCTTCGAGTTGTCTGAGGCTCAACATCACACTTTCTTTCTGAATTCCATCTTCTTCGATCGTCGTCTTACTGCTGACCAGGCGTATTGTTGAGCTGATGGGTGCCATAGCATGAGATCGTTCAACTCCATTCATTTTTCCTGTGATTGGATGACACCTTCATTGGTTTGAGAAGAGTGAGGAATGGATTTCCGAGTATAATAGGGAATTCTTTGTTCTGTAGGACGACAAAATTGCTTTACAGGCAAGTACCCGATTTGCAGATATGAATATCTCTTATCAACCATGGAGTAGATAACTTCGCCCCATCAACAGCTTTGGCTTTCCCTGAACATCGTTCCCAGTAATGATAGGGATAACATCCGCACGTACACAGTTGTAGTCGGACCCTGAATCTAACGCCATAAACACATCTTTGTAAACTGATTCTAAAATTGGAATGGTCGACCAATCCTTCCTAATTCACATCTTTGTTGAAAGAATTTCTTTTGTAATTCCTTACATAAGGATTCAGAAAATACCGGATCCCCGCCTACACAAGCAAATTGTTGATAAAATTCCAAAATGGCATTTTCTTTTGACCCAATATTTTTCTCTCTTTATCATTCAGAAAAGACAAAAATCAGGATAACAAACATACTCTAGAATTTCTCTTTGATTCGAACCCATAGATAAAACTAGAATAGATATTTTTTGTTTCCTACTCACATGAGCCCATATCCATGCTTTTCTACCTATTGGTTTTGCACCTTTTAACATCCAATTAGAGGAAGCGCCCAAACAAGATTCAAAACTCTTTCATCTTTCTCAACTGGCGGAATGCAGGGATAAAAAACCTGCTTCGTCAAATTCAAGTATGGGAGCCCGAGACAAAGCTCTTTCCTGTGGGTGGAGCTGGCCGAAGTCTTTCTTCCTGCCCCTATCTCTAAAGCTGCTGAAAACTGCTTAGCTTACTGGTCGCATTCCTGCTCTGAGAGTGGTGAAGTATCAAGTAGTTAGATGTGATTTACACTGACCCATACTCAATAGGGCAATTATGAATTCTTCTCAATAGCCGAATAGTGAATTCAAGCCTGTCCTCTTATAGCTTAGCTTATTTCTCTGATCGGACTGCCTGAGACCACTGTTTGCCTTGCTGCTCTTGCTTCTTTGGCTACTGCTTCGGCTAAGGCTTCTGGCTCTTACTTGGCTTGCTGCTCTGGTTGAACTAACTGACAGTCTTACTTCATCAATCAATTGCCCGGCCGCTACTCCTACTAGCCGGCTACTGCTTGCTGCTCTGGCTACTCTACGGTTTTTTCCAGTTACTGCTCTGGTTGAACTACCTGAGACTGTTGCTTAGCTTGCTATTCTGTCAGACTGCTTGCCCTTTGTTCACTGCTGGCTACAGTTTACTACTTGCTGATCAAGTGAAACCTGTCTGCTTGGCTTCGTTACTCTAGTGACTAGGCTGTTTATAGCACTTAAACCCGGTATTCTTGGTTTACTGCTGAGCTACCTTGCACTGCAAACTCATCCTAACATTCATTCCAGTGACTAGCTTCCCTTTCACTCCTAGTGCTAAATTGTCTGCTCTCGAATTCAACTTCTGCGGAACTGGTAATCTCACTGAGGGAGGGATTGTGTTTGAAATGAAATGCTGCTCCAAGCTCATCCCCGAAGTGTGGCATTCTTTAGAACAGTGCCCTGGTAGATCGGACTGGGCTGGTTTATGCCTAAGATAGTTGAGTTGGCCGCAAAATATTCTGGAAAACTCAACTAAAACTTGACTTTTTTCCTGTACCTACCTAGCTCCGTTCAGCTTTCCTGTTGTGTTTGTGATGATTTCAACTAGAACCATAGCCCCTTTCAGTACTTCACACTATTGCAGAAAGAATTGTCATTATTGAATTACTCTTGTGCTGAAACGCATTACAGCATTACATACACAATCTATCTTTGTTTAGGTTTTGTCTGTCAGACAAGTTTATATTTTGTATATTTGGAACTTGTATTATTTTGAATGCTAACTGGAAGCTTTCATATACCCTTTTTGGTTCAACAATCACTTTTCTTTGTTGCAGGAACTGCTATACCTATATGGATTTGTTATTGATAACAATCCAGATTATTATGTCATGGTAAGTTCTTTGTTGAAATTCTATCATATCTACCTTTCTTACATGTTCTTTTGCACATTTGGCTATTTTAACATCAGGCAGTGATGCCTATCCATAGCAACTTGACCAACTGCTTGTAGCTGGCTAGTTAAGTCTGTTTTCTGATTCTGTTCCTAAATTATGATACTTTAAAAATCTGAGTTGAGATAAACGGTTAGTAACATGAATGAACTGTACAGGTTCATTATCCTTTGGAGGCTATTCAAAGTGTCGCCTTTTCTGAGTTGAAAGCACAGCTTCTTGAAGCACAGGTCAGCAACTTGAAAGTCATAATTTCCCATGCGTTTTGTGTAATTTTTTCTATAATATATGCCTGTTTGAGGATCAGTTTGATTCGTATAGGAAATGTATTCTCTTTTCCTCTGTCTTTGGATGTATACAGTTGTGTTTCAGTTATTTCTTGTTTTTAAACTATTTTAGCATTTTGAGAATTTTCTGGATTCGATAACCATGCCATAAGACATACTTGTTCATGTTAATTGGCGTGAAAGATGGTTGTTGCTTGCTGAGAGTATATTTCTCAATCTGAATTATTAGAAAATTTTGTAATTTGAAGTAGATGAGGAAGCTCTCCAGTGAAAGCTTTTACTGAGATTCAGGGGTGGAGCCAAAATTTTTGTATAGCGGGGACAAACCACACATCTACTTTTTCGTATGTGATATCTAGAAAATTCTCAAAAATTCATGTTGGTGTTGTCCCCGAATGAAAGAGACTAACAACAAAAAAACTTTCCATTTTCAAACATAATTTTAAAGAATAACGACAGGAAATAACCCATAGAGGATAAAACGTTTCTATGCGATTTCATTATTTAAGGATTTGACATTATCTTTCATGAATTGACTCCAAATCATCTCATTTATGATACATTTCTGAATTTCTTGTTCTAGGATGGTAGATCTCGAAGAAGGCTCCGGAACGGAGGACAATGACGCTGAACTACTTTAGAAGGCTCGCAGCTCAGGCATCCCGGAAGGGCATGGAAGGTACTAAAATAGCTCAAGTTTACAGCAATAATCATTGTTCCAGCTCAACTTAGTAGTGCCTTGTTGTGAAACTTAAGTGCATTGCTCGACCTATATGGCGTGTTGGGGAATTAATTAGGGATGACAATTCCGCCTAAACCCGATGAGGAACTGTTGGGTATGGGTTTTACTCGATTTTCTGCTCGGTGGAGGCAGGTATGGTGGGAGGGGTGAAATACCTGATTGACTATGATTTGACTACCTCCATACCCGAACCCGACCTGAACTATACCTGAACTCGATATATATATCATAAAGAGAGTTAGAATGATGAAGGATCTAATGTATATACTTGGTTGAATTACTAGTTTTTGATAGTAATATGAATTAAATTTGGGAATTGTTTGTAATATGCGATGTGTTTAAATTTTTTTTTGTGAAATATGTTGAAATTTGATATATGAATATGTTAAATTTTATATTTTGAGGATTGAAACTTGTTTTTTTTTTAAGATTCGGGTATTGGGTATACCCGATATACCTGATTTGGTTTGGGTTTGGTAGCAATATCCAATACCCGTCGGGTATTGGATATGGGTATGGAGATAAGTGAGTTTTGGGTATGGGTATGGGTATGGGTATGAGAGGGGTCCCTAAACCCACACCCACACCCACACCCACACCCACACCCACACCCACACCCACACCCGTTGCCATCCCTAGAATTAATACTCGGATGCAATTTTAAGTTTTTAAAGTCATTCCTTCATCTGCAACTAAAAAAAGGCTTTGCGAGTACTACAATACAATATGAAAAATTTCATCCTCTTAGACTTATTTGAAATATAGTGAAGTACATCTTGA
>BRYE01000014.1:15274574-15277074 GCA_030159115.1 Actinidia arguta var. hypoleuca | reverse complement strand
TGGCCAGAGAAGAGGGAGGGTATAATGATGGAAACTCAATAGAGAGGAAGAAAGTAATTAAATGGCATTCTTTTAAAAATTAAAAGAGTTTATGATCGGTATTTTTGTTTTAAAAAGTTGTCTTGGATACTTGTCTCTATTTATTTTCTTTTGAGTAGTCTATTTTGTCGTTTATCTATATTGTTGGTAGTTGTTCTTTTTCACATATATGTTTTCTTCTTGTATTTAATTTCCTTAATGAAGTTCTTATATTTCATCAAAAACGAAAAAAAAGATTCACTCTTTATATAGATGAGTTAAGTACACTGGTTATTTGTTTGGATGAAAATAAGACAGTGTACTTTTACTCCGCTGAGTACATAGAATTATATGGTGATTTTTAAATATGAAAGGATAATCTGCACATGACTCAAACACAGAGGCTTTGTTGACTCTGTGGATGTTTTGAAGAATTATTGGTGGACTGTTTATGGGATTGTGGGAGTTTATAACACTTGATGAGGACTCAATTTATATTTATTAGGCAGATTGGATGATGGTGATCATATTATTGAAGAAATATTTGCTAATAAAACTTGATTTTGCCAATTTTTATAACATTAATTTAAATGATTTCCATCTACTTGATCAGTCACTTGGTTCACATAGTTTTGGAGAGAATTAATAAAAAGAAAAGAAAATAATAGAAATCAATAAATAAATGAATTGACTTTTTTACATTGTTATTTTCTTATTTTATCTCATTTTAACTGTTTTTTATTTTTTATTTTTCTTCTATTGATATCCTCTGAGGCCTTTTGGTTTAGTTTTTTTTAGTTGCTTTGGTTTTTGAGTTTTTTTTTTTTATTTTTAGTGAACTTTTTCAACTGTTTGAACAATTTTTTTATTTTCTCAATTTATCTTGACACAAGGAGTTTGAAAATGTGAAGAATTTCATCTAATTTGAAAAAAGTTTACTACAAATAAATAATAATAATTTTTACTCTATAAATTAGCTAAATTTTTTATATTTAGTGTAATTTTTCCAAATTTAAACAAAATTTCTACATATTTCTCTCATAAAGGAAAAAAAATGTATAAAATCTTGATAAATGATAAATTTTTTTATTAAAAACGAAAAAACTTTGACAACCAAAACAGGTAAGCCCAAGTATTCTTGTTAAAAAAAAAATCACAAGTAAGTAAATTTCTTTTATTAGGACCATGTCGTGAAATGCAAAACTAGGGAGCAATTTTTTTTCTTCAAACATATATATAAAATTAGATTTTTGTGAATGCTCATGCAAGATCCAATGCATTGTACAAAAAATATTAGCGCTTTTGTGCATCTTCATATGAGATGGAACCATAAAAATATAATATCCTATGCGTTGCACAAAATATATTGCCGCTACCAAATTTGATATATATGGGCCGAGACACGTATGAGCAAGTGAGGTCAATTGAACTCATTGAAAAAAAAAATTAAACTACTATTCCTAATAAAATTTATCATAAATATAATTTTAAATTCTAAAAAATTAATAATTTGTCCAAAATTTTGAACATAAATCTAACTCCGACCTTATATATATATATATATATATATATATATATGCACCTAGGATGTGTGTTTAGTAAGTATAATAAAGTGGAAAAAGATCTTGGAAGCTGCATGAAAATAGGGGTGTTGCTAATGATAATGACAAATCTCCAAAAGGTCCTACTAAAGCAAAGTCCAAAAAATGGGTCCTACAACAAGCAAATATGGAGACACCGGACACGTTTGCTAATTTTGAGTCATGTGGCATTCCTAAAGCTGCAATATCTACACACAACTCGCAAGTAAAGAACATTTTGGGGTAAATTTCATCGATGGTTCTTGTAGTTTGATCAAAAGCTTCACTTATATTTCTATAGTTTTGATTTGAACAATAAGAAATCTATAGTTTTATTTTATTTTTAGTATAGTCATTCTATCAATATTCGTTAATAATTTAGACGAAAAGATAGTATGTAAAAACTCACATGAACATTTTTAGGGACTGTAGTGATACTTTGGCCAAATTACAAGGATTAATAGTGGTTAAACTACTCTATAAAAATGATCATGTGAATTTCACGTGCTCACTTTTAGTTTAAATTCTTAAAAGCATTGCCAAAGAATTTTATCGGTAGTTGAAAATTTTCTTATCTTAATTTGGCTTACTGTGAAAAATGCAGAAAAGAGAAATTATTTTTTGTTATTTTTTTTTTGGGCATAATAATAATAGTAGAAAGTGTAAGAAAAATTCTTTTTTCATACAATACATATTATCATGCTAGCACGGATTTACTTTCTAGCAAAGATGGAAGTAAGATTTATTTTCTAGTGCAGTTTATTAAATGTTATTTGACTATCCATTTTACCCATTATATTATATTTTTTCATTTTCTCCATTGCCAACATTCATGGGTAATTTAGTAACAAGAATTTATTTTAAATAATTTTTTTACAAAATTTTCAACTTAAATAAATCCA
>BRYE01000014.1:15254574-15262074 GCA_030159115.1 Actinidia arguta var. hypoleuca | reverse complement strand
GGTTGAAATTGTCCACAAACTGAAGCAACCGTTTACGTATGCTTTAGCTTTACCCAAAATCACAGCACACAGTACTTCAATAAAGTTTTTTTTCGTTGGAGATTTAGACATGAGAGAGAGAGAAAAATAGAGAGACCTTAATGTTCCAACATAAATAAATAAAAAAGTTTCCACAAAATGAAAAAAATAGAAAAGAAAAGAAACTCACCTCATTGTTGTTGATGAGACAGAGCTTTTTCCACAAGATCACGTTCACATTGAAGTTGAATAACTCATAAATCCTCATCACCTCAACCATACGAGCTTGTAATTTTAAGAAGACATTATTGAGATTTTCAGATGATAGCTCTTTAAAAGATTTTTCTGCAGCATGATCAACTTCGTCAATAGTTGTATGTGCTTTTTGATATTGCAAAGATTGAATCACTCTAAAGAATCCAAGATCCGATACATTTAGGGCCGGTCTTGAGTTTTTAGAGGCCCTAAGTGAACTTCTAATACGGGGCCCCATGTGTTTCAAAAAAAAAATCTATTGGATAAAAATAACCACTACAAGAATATTGGTTAAGGTACTTGGAAATCTCAAAGTAACAGTTCCAGATTTGTAAAGAGAAGATTAGCATCAATTAATCGGGATTCATTCTAGTAAAATATATTTTTTAGCTCGTTGTCAAAGATTTGACCTAGGTAGATTTACAATTTAAAAAACAAAAAAAGTCAAATTTGGGGCCCTTCGTTTAATTTAGGAGCAAAAAAGTTCTATTTTTTAGACTTAATATCAAAGATAAATCTAGGTAGAGGCCCCTACTTTTTGCCATAATTTGGAGCCTGAAGTGGCCGCTTCACCGGCTTTAGCCTAGGACCGGCTATGAATACATTCATATCGAGACTGTTGGGAGGTTGAAACGACAAACGAATATCAAATCCATCTTGACACATGGCTTCACGAAATTCAGCATCCAATGGATGAATGTGTGGCCTTGCATTAACTTGTTGAATATATATTGGCTCCATTACATTCAAACTTGGCCACTTAGCACGAATAACTGGCAAAACTTTTTCAATCAAACAAGAGCGAATAATGTCTTTAGTTACCGATGTGATCGCTTTTGTCTCCAGCGTACTAACCGCACCAATTTTACTGCTCTGTTTGGCACATTAATTGTATGTGAATGGAAAGATCCCAATCTTACCAGAAAACTCTTGGTTTCTAGTTGCATCAAATCTTTGACAAGCCACTGCTGCTAGGAACATGAATTTTGTAGTTAACAATTTACTCTTGCAAGTACGCAATGGCTTCTGTTCCTTAGGAAGTAGATAGTACCTTTCCGATTTTCTTGACAAGTAAAACCATTTTTCATCAAGATGTACATAATTGTACATATTTTTGAAAATTGGTTGGCTTCCAAGGCTGCACGGCTCAAGCATTGACAAACGAAATTGAAGTCGTGCTCTTTTGCTTTCATCGGATGGATATGCCTTCAACGTGTTCGTGTGCAGCCTAATTGCATGTTCTTTAAGTCGCCTATGAAGTGTTGTTTTTGATACATTCATGTACTAGGACATTGAACGAATATTTGTTTGACGACAAAGAGGAATTTCAGAGATTTTGCTGAGGTCAATTTGCACTCGCTTGCGACCAACTCACCTTGGCAGCCGTTAATCTCTAAGCAATACACGAATTTGCTTGTTACCAAATCCGGCGGATTGTTTTGGGTTGACAGAGAACGTCGAAGCAACCTCACTCAAAGAACCCCACTTTAATTTTCCGTCTTCAATTTGGACCAAGAGAATCTCAAAAATTGCTTGGCATTGTTGGTTGGTTAGAACTCGTTTGGATCATTGGATCAAGGATTTTTCAAATAAGGAGACCATCTTGATTTGAAAGAGATGTGAAGGTCAAAAGGGATTAGTAGTGTTGTGGTAGAAATCTGGGATAACCAACCAATAGTTAGAATTGCTCATAAGCTCGGTATTGACCTCGGCGACCTGCGCAAGAGAACAAACGTTACTGGCCGGGGTGAGGCCGCTATAAACTCCTCCAGCATGGAGATGAGATTGAGGTGAACAAGCTAGATAGAGCAGAATAGGAAAATATTAGAGTTATGACTCAAAGAGTGAGAATGCAAGTACCCATTTCTGGTGGAGGGTGACTAGATCTCCTACATTTGCGGTGCTGTTTTCATTTGGCATCATTCTCCTTTTACTTTGAAATCCTCGGTCACGCCTTCCATACTTGTCCGGTTACGCCGTGATCTTCTCGCACAACTCTACGTTCTCCACCTATAAAAGACAAGTATGGAAGGCGTGGCTGAGGATTTCGAAGTAAAAGGAGGAGGATGCCAAATGGAGACAAGACTAGTGGAGATGGAGTCTCACATTCACCTCATCCTCAGAGTGGTGGGCAAGGTAAACAACTTAGATTGGCGATGTAAGGAAAAGTACGTCATTCTAGGAAGTTAAAGCTTGTTGAGATGATCGAATGGGATATGGTGACATGACACCCCAGAGATGTGCCTACTTCAGGTATTCAGCAAGTGAAGATATTACCCCTCATCACGTAAGATGAGAGAATCATAGAGTAGAAGAGGAAGTTGGTTGGGATGGCAAAAAAAAGTGAATGAGAGAAGATTGGGCTGCAAAGATATGGATTTCCGTATATACATGGGAGTGTTTGAATTTTTTTCAAACTGTAAAAAAAATTTAGATTGAAAAAACCGCATATTTTAGATTACATTTGATTTGCTTCCAAAATTTTAGAAGTGACAGAGATATGGCGCCAATATTTTAGGAGAAATTTTCTCCCTCATTATTTCAATTGATATCCAAAAATTTGAGATTTGGTACAGGGTTTTTAGATTTTTTCCCCCCACTCCTTAAGTGAATTAGGAACCTTAAAATGACGCCACTTTTTTCGAAGAAAATTCCTCAATCAAATGTTAGGAGTTGAAAGGTTTGGAACCAAGATTTTGGGAGAAATTTTCTCTCATTATTTCAATTGATATCCAAAAACTTGAGAGTTGCCACATAATTTTGGATTCCATTTTTTATTTGAATTAGAAATCTAAAATGGTGCCAATTGTTTAGGATAAAATTTCTCAATAAGTGGTTTAAAAGTATCATCCCAGCCGGAGAGTTATGGTGCCATGGTTGTAGGAGAAATTTCCCCCCAATTTTTTTAATTGCAAAAGATAACTAAAAATTCAGATTTAGCTAAAAAAAAAAAGAAAATTTTGATCAATGTTTTAGTTCGGTAGATGAGTTAGAAAGCCAAGATTTTTAGAAAGTGATTCTTAGTTAAGTGCAAGTTATGATTTAAAATATTAAAGGGTAGTTTTGGAAAATTAGTGGCTTTTAAATGTAAAGTGGATGCAATAATTGGATGTCTATAACAAGTTGGATTTCCCAAAGACCAAGAATATTGGACGGAGGAGTATTATATAAAGGCAACACTAGGGGCATTTATTAACTTTTAGTGGGACTTTTTTTTTGAAGTTGTGTCACAATTTTATGGGTAATTAAAGTTACGACAAGTTAGTACCCATTAATGGGTGTCTAGGAGGGGAAACATTAGATACAGACTTAACTTTTTAAGTAATATGCACGAAGTGGCTGGCATAATACAAAGTGTTTGCCATAAGACTTGAACTCACAACCTCATGGTTGGGAGGTCAAGCTTTTGTCACTTAAACTAGTGGCTCCCATTACAATTCTATGGGTAACTAAAAGGGCAAAATGGGTAATCCATACAATTATTTTTAAGTTATAGGTAACTATCCACTTTCTCTACCCATGATAGTTTTGTGGTTTTTGCACATGCATTGCATGTGCCAAGGGTCTAGTGAATTATTGTGGTTAGTTACGACAGTGTGTGGCGTTAGATACGAATAATTGTGGCTAGTAATGAAAGTGTGGTGTTAGTTACGAATTATTGTGATTAGTTACGAAAGTGTGTGGTGTTAGCTATGAATTATTGTGGAAACATATAGATTGTTATGACTAGTTACGAAAGTTAGTTAGTTTTGTTAGGCCAGTGAATGGTATTTGTTATAAATTTTTGTGACTAGCTACCATAAAAATGGATAACTTATATGTATGGTACAATGTTTATACCCCAAAATGGTAGCCAATAAGCATTGGCCACGTGGCAAGTACTTGGTTAAAAAAGAGAGTGCAAAAACACATGGGATTATTCCATCAAGGTGCTGAGATAATTGGGAAATGGGTGGTTTGAGGAAAATTTGTTCATTGGCAGCTTAGTGGACTTGTAAAGCATCTAGCAAGGTGACACTTGGCACAACCAAAATGGTTGAAAGACTAAATGGGTAGTTATCTGAGAAGATACTTGGCATTTAACTTCCATTTTTAGCATCTATGAAAGAGCAACGTGAATACACAACAAGGGATCCCTGACCATACATGACTCCAGATCTGGTTCCACAAGGGTTCCCCGACCATACATGACTTCAGATCTGGTTTCAGGCCCGATTTCAGAGTCGAGAACTTGCCCCCATTGAAAGTCTTCATCTTGCCCCCTGTCAATGAGGCTGCTATGTTGAAATTGATAGACTGCCTCTTGGCTTTCTTGCAGGCTTGAAGTTTCTAGGCTTGAACGATGACGATCTCTTATTTCTAAAAGATCATACAAATCATCATAGAGTTGGCGAACTTCCAATAGATTCACCTTGGAGCCGATGAATTTCATCATCCAATCGCCTGTTTCATCATACCACCACCATGTGTATCCATCATACCACCATCGATGATTCTTCGGCAAAGGAGAGGATGATGCCAAGAAGAGGATAATGCCATAGGTTGGCATTTTTCTCCAACAAGGCGATGGATGTCCTCTTTGAGCCTCTCAATCTTAAGCTCGCGCCAATGGAGTTCTAGCATGCAATGCCGAATTATAGCTTTTAATTCGAAATGAAGAATGGACATAACTGAAAATTCACCGTAATCAAAATTTGGACATCACCTGAGAGTTCCACTGGGCTGGGCGTGCCAAAATTGTTTCCCTTTAAAAAGAAAAACATACGATTGGCAAATTGTGTTTAAGATGCGGGAACGTGCCAAAACCAAGCTCGGTCCGAGTGGATGATCTGACTTCTAATTTGGCGATTTGTGTGCGGTGAGAGAACCCACCATTGGTTCTTTTTTGCCTTGATGCAAGGACTTCACAATTTTCTCAGATAATGGAAAAATGAAACGAAGGGGGGAGCCTAAAAGTAAAGAGCATTGTTGAAATGGAAAATGATAAAGTTGATCATTGGATAAACGAAGATTACAACTACAAATTGGAATCGAAAGTTGCATGAAAGGAAAAGATAATTGACTAAAATTGACTTTGAATTGAAACTGATAGAGAATTGAATTGCTGGAGTTTGTATGGCCGGAGAATCCTTGCTATGTATTCACTTTGCTCTCATAGATGCTGAAAATAGAAGTTAAATGCCAAGCATCATGTAGCCCATGTTCTTAGTGACCTGCCCGTGTAGTCTTTCCAATTTTTCAATTATCTCAGAACCTTGATGGACATAATCCCATGTATTTTTGCACTCTTTTTTAACAAAGTACTCGTCACATGGCCAATGCTTATTGGCTACCATTTTTGGGTATGAACAAACATACAAATTAATCACTATGTACCATAGACTTTTTCTAATAAGGCTATGTTTGGATTAAGGATTTGGTGAGGAAAAGTAAATAAAAGTGGAAAAGTTAGACTATCCAACCATTTGGGCCCATTGGATTATCTCCCTTTTCTATTTCTATTTTCTTCCCCCTCACTAAATCCTTTATCCAAACACAACTTAATTGAAATTCCTGTACCAGTTTCATCAGTAATGTGAACCAAACAAGGACAATTTTGAATCTACACCATAACCTGATAGAAATGCTGGGTATATTGCATTAGTGCTAATATTTTTGTTCTTTGATTGTAGGGACTGGAAACAGAGAGGCAATACACTATTTGGGGTTCGATTGCTCTGATGGGTTCCATGAGTATGTGATCAAGTGGTACCCAGATGTGATCAAGTGGTTGATCGATGGGAAACTGGTGAGGACAGAGAGGAAGAAGGAAGGGGAAGGGTTTCCTGAGAAACCCATGTTCTTGTATGCTTCGGTGTGGGACGCGAGCTACATTGATGAGGGGCGGTGGACGGGGCCTTACGTGGGATGCGACGTACCCTACGTTTGCCACTACAAGGATGTGGTTGTGCCCTCTGGTACTGCAGTGAGTGAGGATTGCTGCAGTTGATTTTGGTGAGTTGCCACTATGGCGGATCTTGGTTTCGTTTGGTTTGATTGTTTTATTCCCTTTGAGTGAGATGATTATGGATTGTGGGTTTTGTTGTGGGTTTGTTAATTGGTTCGATTAGATTTTCATGGGTTATTTTGATTTGTAACTGTACTAATCAATGCACAAGTGTTAGTTCATAATAATAACAATAATGTCCACGAGGACTGTGTTTTATTTTAGTTCCCTTGGAAATATATGAATGTTCTACTTGTTTTGATGTAATGTTAATCGAATTTCCTGTTTTCTACGCTCCAATTTCTGCTCTGCATATCGTCCCACATTATACAGCTCGTCCCAAAACGTAGCTTTAACTTCTGGTTTCAGTATTCATCTTGTAATTGATCGAGAATTCTCAGTGTTGACTCACCTTTGATTCTTGTTGGCCAATATTTTACGGAAAAGATGAAAAAGCACTTGTAACAAACTATGTTTATGGTTCTTAAACCTTCAAAACCATTGTTGGATAAATTCAAACCCAAAAAAAAAAAAATAGTTTTGGTTAAGTTCAGGCAGAAAAGCAAAAGTCATGGATCTTCTGGAGAATTTTGAACGTTAGCTAACTAAAACTTTGTCAGCTTTCAGCAACTTTTTCTTGATTTTGCAGTTTCCCAGCTTTTTTAGTCAAGATACGAATTGTGTGTGACAAACTGTTCATGTAATGCGACTCATCTGGCTCTCTCAGCAAGGCAGATCGCACAAACCTTCACAGGACCTGAAGATTGGATGTGATATGCCATTCTCGAACAGTCTGCATGATCGGCCAAGAATTAAGAATCGTTCATTGATGTATGCTATTTATGTCTTAAGTATCTGTTAGAATATTCTATTTAAATGTGACCAATGCATGATTCTATTAAATTAATTTTATTTAGAAGTGTTTTTTTTTACATTGAGGATGCACCTACAAATTCATGAATGGAAGACTTAAAGTTGATGTGATATGTACATTGTTCATGTATATTTATCATGTATTTAGAAGATGTATTGTGTATCTCACTGTGAATTTATAAGATACATTCTCTAAAATTAATGACTTCTTGAAACCTAAAGGTATTTGATGGGTAAGACAACTATTATAAATAGTGTAAGGCCCCAAGCCATATTCTCTGCCCACACCAAGAAAAGTAATATCACCTAAAGTGTGTGGCTCCCATCGCCTAGAGAGAATAAAGGTTTGAAGATCTTATACCAAGATC
>BRYE01000014.1:15234574-15237074 GCA_030159115.1 Actinidia arguta var. hypoleuca | reverse complement strand
TTATAGTAGTCTACCATCTATATTAGTGCATTTTCTCTTCATTTGTTGGCAAGATTGAGGTCTCGTGCTAAGACTTCTGCATTATTCTTGATGTCGTATTCGTATTGTGGGCACACCAACCTCTAGCAGGATTACAGCTTTGAATCCAAAAATCAAAGCGTAATGCATTTCGCTTGTTTCTTTCCGTGATATGGTCCGATAGGTTCACAAAATATTTGGCAATTTCTCGACCTATTTGCCTTTGGCTTTTCCACACCTCTTCTTGATTTTGATCATGATTGTCTTGTTGGTGGCCACGGCTTTCTCGTTGCACTAAGGGTAGCTCGGTGTTGAGTTGTGAAATTTGATCTTTAGTTGCCTCAATAAGTCCTTGACTTTTTGGCCCATGAATTGAGTTTCGTTGTCTGATACGAATACTTTGGGATGCCAAACCTTGATAAGATGTTTTTTGCAAATGAATCTAATTACATCTGCTTCTTTGAGTTGGGATAGAGGTTTGGCTTTCACCCTTTTTGTGGAATAGTCTGTGATAGCTAACAAAATATTCTTGTTCCCTAGAGCTGGGGCAAAACCCCGATGATATCCAGTCCCTATTGGGCAAAGGGCCATGGACTAATGAGAGGGTTCAGGTCCCTCGTTGGTTGGTGGATTAGGGGGAGAAGAGCTGATATTTTGTAAATTTGCAGACGTACACTTGAGCATCTTTCTGCATAAAGGGCCACCAATTTTCTTGGTCAATGATCTTCCCCTAGAGTGTAGGCTGCAAATGCCTTCATGGGTCTCGAATAACACATCTTCAACCAGGCTTAGATGGATATAGAGTAGATAAGGACCCAAATATGATCTTTTGTATAAGTCTCCTGTGGGGGAGATCCATAACTGTATTGCTTTTATTCGGCATTTGTGCACCTCTCTCTTGTCCTCTGAAAGTTTGTCATGTCATAGAAAATTTACAATTGGGTCCATCTAGCGTAGTCCAGCTCAGTGTTGACTAGGATAGATTTTTAATACGTTTTGTGGCTAGGAGCCTAGATTAATTCGACTGCTATGGTCTGATAAGTTTTTACCTCGAAAATTGATGCTAAGCCTGCCAATGTGTTTGAATATGAATTTAATGTTAGAAATTTATACTAAAAGACATGCTTTGTATAATGAATTTAGTATTTATTAATAAATTAGTTATTCTATTTTAATGAGAATCTGTGTGAGTAATGTTTGCATTACATTATTTATTTAATAATTGTGCATGTGTGTCTCTTGTTCTATAAAGTAAATAATTTGGTGTGTAGAATACGGCTTATATATGGAAGATCAGATCATTAGTTCTTATGGAATATAAGTTTATAGTTCACAGTCTTTGATGGAATTGGACACATCATCAGTAGAACTGTAGCGTAAGGTTTTAATAGGTCTATCGTGACTATGGAGAATGATACAGTTCCAACTCCTTTCACTAGTATACTTTGTGTGTATTGAATAAGACCGTGTTGAGGTAATTATTTTTTATACTGACTATATAAAATAATTAATACCTCATGTTTATTATGAGTCCTTATACTCTTAATCCTGATATAATAAATAGATACGTGCATTTAATATTTATTATTTTAATTCACAAAAGAGAGATTTTTTATGGGTCAATAAACTCAGTGAGTTGAACAGTAACTTTTCGTGTATGGTGAATACTAATTATTGATGAAATTCATGTCCCGGTATAGGGATTGATGATAACCTCTTGAGAAAACTTATAAGTTTTGATTATGTCAAATCCTATAGGTAGATTATGAATCTAACATATCAAATAAGTTAAATGGAAGGTCTTAAGAAATTAAATAAGTCTATAAAATTTAATTGTTAATAATTTAATTTAATAGACGAGCATATATCATCTTAACGTGGGGAGATAAATAAGCATTTAATAAAATAGAACTTGAAATATAATTCTGGTATAACAAGGAGTGCAATTATAATTATTTAGTGACATTAATTATAATTTATATAAATAAAGATTAATTCTGGTTGGATTAAGAATCCTTGTTTGTGTAGAAAGCCTAATCATATTTATCCTTTGGTCCTTACTGTAGCCTATATATGCGCACTCTATTAGCAGTTAGGGTTACGAGATATATTTTAAGATTCACATTTTGGTGAGAGAATAGAAACCATAGCAGCTGTGAGCCTACCCTCTTTGGAGTAAGACGTGTGTAAATAATACAATAAAAGATTTGAGGTTGTGATCGAGCGGTTGACACATTCAAAATCAACAAAGGCATGATTCTGATAACGTAGATTAGTCTTTGCTAATTAGATCAGATTTTTTTATTATGCATATGCACTATAGCCGGTGCGTGAGAAATTTCGCAGCCCCCAATATTTATGTCCCTCCCCACTTGCTCGATTTTGACTGCTTTAAATTCGGTGAGGAGGATTTTTGAAATTTTCAAATACTTGGCCATATTGGCTCCCCAACTTCAATTTTTTTGTGACTTGGTTGATTACT
>BRYE01000014.1:15227074-15229574 GCA_030159115.1 Actinidia arguta var. hypoleuca | reverse complement strand
TGTCTATAGATGATTTCTCAAAGACAACGCCAATTGTAGGGTAGTGAATTACCAAATATGAAGGAGAAAATTAAAGATAGACACCTGTGGTGGTGCAGCAATGGTTGACGGTGGGCTATGGAAAATGCTGGTGGCCTGACCGAACTGCAACACAGTAACAATAAGAAAAAACATTAGAGCTATCCCAGAACGGCTCTTCGATGGTCAAATTAGATGATCGGAGGTAGCAAGTGAATGTAAAGAGAGAGAGAGAGAGAGAGAGAGAGAAAGTATGTTTTAGCTTTGAATCTCTTAGATTGTGTACCTTCGAAAGTATAAGGCTTGGCCTTATATAGTCTAGTCTATGCATACCTGAGAGTGCTATCTCATCACTGGTCAAATTGTAGCGCGGCGCTTGCCCGGATGCGCTGACTGCTATGACAGTGAGTGGGCGGTTAACCTAGCTATGCCCCTAGGGCCTAATTGGTAGCTAGTCATCATGTCGTCGATGTCCCAATCTAAGCGTGCGGTCAGTTAGAGAAAACCTCGTTATACAAGTTACCTTTTGTCCCCTGATATGCTCGAGATTGTTGTCGATCGTTGCCCCTCGACCAAGTTTCGGCACGATGACCCTACTGAGTTTGTTATAGAGCGACAACTTGGCATTAGTACCTGCCCTAGCTCGGACGGAGCTAATATTTGGTGGTGTCTCGACTGAGCTCTAGCACAAAGACCCTAACGAGCTTACTATATAGCAATAACTTGGAGGTGGTGTCTACCCTAGTAAAGCCAAAACTTTGTAGTGTGTTTTATCCCCTTACAAATAGCATTAACATAAATTACAACGAAATTAAACAAAGAGAAAATAAAACTACAATCATGAACAAAATAAAGTATAAATTCATGAATAAAAATTACTTTACAAATAAAAGCCAAGCCATGAACTACCACCATAAAAAAATACTTCAATTCACTTGACATTGAGATTTTCTTACTTATATATACAAATAGTAGTCAATGTAATTGTATTTTCTATGATTGGATTTGGTTTAAAACCGTAACCATGATCTCAAAAATACAAATTGAACCAGTAGTCTACAGTTTTTAAGCGAATTGATTCAGTTTGGGCGATTTTTCGATTTAATCGATTTTTTTACTCACCTAATTTTGAAGCATTAATCCGATCAAAGACTTGTTTTAAAGGTGTGTTTGAAAATTAGGAAAAGAAATGGAAAATATTTTTATTTTCTATTCCTTATTTATTTCTTATTTTTGAGAGGGAAAAATGGTGAAATTTTATTTTTCTTCTCATTCTAAAAAGAGACCCTAGTTATTATTTGAAAAAATCTTAAAAGTCACTCAAGGATTCAAGAATACTTTACATTTTTGTTATTTATTAGTTTAGTTTACTTTTGATAGATTATTTGAGTACATGAATCATATGTAAACTGTTTAATACCTAATTAGTAATATCTTATTGTTCTATTAATCTTTATACTTAGTAATGAATATTTAAACTTGGTAATATCTCTTTATTGTTTCTCATGGGAAAACGAATCAAAATAGTAATACCGTAATTTACAACATGCATGTACCCCTTTGTTCTAACAGAATCTTCATTAGTTTTTCATAGAATAGAAACTTTAAGAAATTTTAGCTTTAGGGTGCCAATTTAAACATATCAACTCCAACAACCCCCATTTTATCCCTAAAAACTAATAATATATTATTTTTCATTATATAGGAATTATAAATTGGAGAGAGAGAGAGGAGGAGGAAAAACATTGTAAAATTATTAAATAATAGATAGGATATGAATAGGGAGACAATGAAGAGTTTGCTGAAGTAAGGTTTTTGAGTATTTGCTCCCTAATATGACTAAAAAGGAAGAAATAGGGGGTTTGTTAGAGAGACTAAATTTCTGGTTCTGGCAGAACAGTTATGACCAAAATTGGGGCATACCGATTCACAGAAAAGTAAACAAAAATACATGAGGAATTAAAAAGTAAATTTTGGGCACGTACGCATAAAGTATTTTAATTTCTAGTACCCATGCAAATTAAATCTAATAGGATTATAGAGTTAAACCCATATATTAGTTTTATGTGCATGTGAAAAGGCAACGATCGGTCCGCACTAATCAAGTGCTCGGGTAAGAGCAACGCACTCGGGGGCAAGCCAAATAACGTCATGACTTAGCTGAGTAACGACATGAGTCACATACCAGTTAAGGAAAGGCAGAAATCGCTCTAGCAACGGACATAATATGCCACTGGTAGCAATCAAGCACCATCACGCAAGATTAGGCACTCCAACTAGACCACGGATCACGCCTGGGATCCCTTTCACACCACCAAAGGCCCTATAAGAACAATACCCCATCGAGATACTAAGTGAATCACACACCATACTTTAGCTCCTACGTACAAATGTTTTGATTTGATTGTCGGAAGGTCTATGGCCGGCACTACACTGATGCTCTATAGATCTCTTCCTTACAGTATAGCTGAAGGTTTGGAGC
>BRYE01000014.1:15212074-15219574 GCA_030159115.1 Actinidia arguta var. hypoleuca | reverse complement strand
TATTTAGATACCTTATAGAGACACATAATCTAGGTATATTTTATTCAATATTAGTTACTTTTGATTTAAAAGGGTACTCCGATGCGGACTATGCGAAATGCAAAGCAGATCGAAAAAGCACAAGGGGTACTTGTCAATTTTTAGGACAATCTCTAATTTCTTGGTTTAGCAAGAAATAAAATTTCATCGCACTCAACCGCCGAGGCCGAATATGTGGCGGCTAGGAGTTGTTGTGCTCAAATACTTTGGATAGAACAACAAATTGAGTACTATAGTTTATATTTTGATCGTATTTCATTCAATTGTGACAACACTAATGCTATAAATTTTTCTAAGAATACCATACAAAATTCAAGAACAAAACACATTGAGATTCAATATCATTTTTTAAGAGATTACGTCCAAAAAGGGGATATTGAACTTATATATGTCTGACAAGCAATTGGTGGACATTTTTATAAAATCCCTTGATAAAAAAAGATTTTGCTTCATACGATGTGAACTTGGTATGTCTCAACCAATGTGAATATTTTGGATTCTTAAATAAATTCATAACACTTAAGTTAGTTGGTAGTTGAGAAGTAATAGTCTAAATCAAAATTTATTCTATATAAAACTAAACTCCAACAAAACAAATATGAATTTAAACTTGGTTCAAATTGAATATGTGCTTAAAATATTATATATGAGCTAATCTAAGTTCTTTGTTTGATAGTATAGATATCTCACTTTTTTAAATGCATGTTAGTGATTGATAGGATCGTATCCTATAGTTAATATATGATAATTGTGACTTATAGGAAGAGAGAAACAATAAGTGAAGTTGAACTTAAGCCAAAAAGACTATTTGTCAAAGCTTCTGCTAAAACTACAGAAACTTCAGCTAACAGAACTAAAAGTTAGGTCGATTGGAAGGCAAACTTCGGTCGACCGAAGTGATGATTGAAGTTGATGCAGTTTCAAAAATTCAAAAAGTTATAAGAAATTAAGACTGTTATTTTCACTTATAAATCTAACACTCATTCTTAATTACCATCTAACTTCTCTCTCTCATTCTAAACCCTAAACCGTTCATCAAGACTCTTCAAGAACTCACCAAAATTATGGCTTTTCATCCTCCATTTTGCCCGAATCATCTAACCTACTAAAAGTTTGGCCGACTGAACCCAAGAACTCTATCAATCGAATCTAAAACTTTGGTTGACCGAAGATGCAGAAAAGGTGATAGAATAGGAAGGGATAGAGTTCCTAAACGATTCAAACTTTTCAACTTCAATACTCTGAGACTATTAAGGTTCTCATCACCATTCTAAGGGTCTTCCATCTCTTTTCTCCATTATAAATAGTCCTATATCTATCTATCTATCTATCTCTATCATCCCTTCAAATCTCCCATACCCTAGATAAAAAATCTCAAATTTGTTCAACCATGATGCATTATAGAACCAAGCATACCCCGAACAACTCGAGGGATAGAACACCAATCCTGAACCACCAATGGAGTTCAAACCTCAACTGTTCAAAAATTTGAAGATACAAAAGACGTGGCTATTAGAATTCAAGGAGAGGCCAATAATCACTAGAAGGGAATTTGACACTCAAGTACTACTAGAAGATGTTGGCACCTCTTGAAGCTTTAGGATGAAATAGATTGTGACATCTTCCAATAGACGTGTAATCGAATTTGGCAAGGTTTTTCTATTGCAATCTAGAAGTATTAAATCTAGATAATATTGAGTACACAATAGATTCGAGGGTTAAAGGGAAAAATATAGTTATAAATCCCATAATTTTACCTGGAATCACAGGGATTGCTAATGCTGGGGATTGTATTTTTATAAGTAAGTCAAGCCAGCTTGAAAAATACGTGGAACGAAAATAAATGAATGAAGTGATCTCCAAAAATGAAGCAATAGGAGTCACACAAACCAAAGAGTTGAAAAAGAAATTTTAATATTGGAAAAATTCACTATATAAGATAAAAGAAAAAAGTTATCAATATTGTTGAAATAAAGGCTTATTTGATTTTAATTATTATATTTGTTAACAACTAAGTTAAGCTCAAACTTTTGATGAAAATCACATTAAGGTAAGAAAAATAAATTCACACGTGTTAAACTCAAAACAGTCATAAACAAGGTTGTTTTAAAAGGAAAAACACTTATACAGATTGATAAATTGATTTAAAAATACAAGAACTAAATCAACTAAATCACATTCATAAAGACAAACAACAGTGGTCTCAAAAATAAGTTTACACATGTTGAAAGAAAGATTTTAAATTCTCGACAAGTCATAAGTCATATTCAATGTTATTATGCATACAAAAGTGGTAAAAGAGTTAAATCAACACTTAAACTAAAATTGGATAGTTAATGACTTAAACTGCTAAAAAATCAATACTTAAATTGTTGTTGCCACAAGTTTGGTAAACAGAACTTGTCGACCGAAGGCTGATGAAGCACAACCAAATTGCAACAACCAAAACTCTTAACATAATTGATCACTAGAAACGCAGTGCAACAATGACTGAAGTTTACATTCAGTCGACCGAAATTAAAGAAGGCACAACCAAAAGTAAAATAGAGGACAAGGGTGCTTATTGGAAAAATAATTTTACCAAGACCAAACCATATATTCAGTAGACCGAAGTTAACAAAAGGAACAACTAAAGTTGAAACAGAGCAACAAAGTGCTCTCTGAAATTAAAGAACAATGTCAATTAAAATTGACATTCGGTCGGCCGAAAGTTACAAACCTCGACTGAAGTTCCAAATTCCTTTGCAAACGAAAGGAATTAGCCTCTGGAATTCTAGTGCAAACTCGACTGGAGTTGAAGTTCAGTCGACCGAAGTATCGATCGAAATTTGAAAGTTTTTATCCTGCACGTCCAAATCAAGATCCAATGGTTGGGATTCAATCAAAACGGCTAGATCAGAAGCATTTAATGCTGCAACGACTCTAATCAACTTTTAGCTTATAAATTCAACCGCTGGGGTTGTTGGCGAGGTGTTGAAGTGCTATAAAATTTTAGAATTACTTGTATTCAATACTTCAATCCCTTGATCTTTTATTGTGAGATTTTATTTATGTAAAAATCAAAGAGAGCTAGATCACTCTAGACAAGATAGCTTCATTGTGTTCATATTTGATCTAGAGTTGGTGAGCTAAGAGTTACTTAAACTATTGCATTTTTTTAAAAAGATCACTATAAGTGATTGTAAGTTCCCAAGAGAGGAAGTCTCTTGAAGACTAGAAAGAGTTGTAGTGTTTTTAAAGGTTGTCAAGCACCCGCAAGCTTGAAGATAGTGAATTTTGAAGAAGTTTGGAAAGTGGACGTAGGCTGAGATTTGCCGAACGACTATAAATTGTTTGCACTCTTTTATCTCCTCTATTTTAAATTGCTTATATATTTGCTATAACTAGGAGTGCATTGCTTGCATAAGTTTCAACAAGAATTTTTAATTGGTCATTAATTCTAACCAAACTTTCACCCCCTTATAGTTTTCATTCTAGCTAACAACTATAACCAACGAATCAATGAAAAACTCAGTCGCCTACAACAATTAACAAATTTTAATGTTATACTACATAAATTAGATCATTTTATAAGTATTTTCATAAAAGATCACAAATTTAGATATTGTCAATACAATTGATTCTATTAATTAACCCAATTTGTGCAATCAAAAGGTATTTTTAGCATATTATAGGCTTTTAGGACTTTTGACTAAAGAAATCTAGTGTCCTCTTTTTTTGGTATACGAGATAGAAGGACTTTTCTTGTAGAAATGAAGTGCTTACAGGTTTACCCATACAAGTCCTTCCAAATGGACCCTATTGTAATTAACCCGTGATTTTTTTGTTGGTTTTGAATATAATGGTGACATTTTTGCAATTTGTAATTCAGGTTCTTTGAATTAAGCCTAATCGTTTATGAAGCTTCCATATTTGTGATAAATAATATATAAACTTTTTGATTAACACTTAAATTTAATTATTTTGTTTGATTATGAAGTAGAAAAAAATTATAAGATTTCGAAAATATTTTTTTTATTATGATGCATAGGTGACGTCATCATGTGTATATATATATATATATATCGCTATGGACTTTAGTATAATTAGACCCATTTAAATTTAATTGGGCTAGATATATTTAGTTTAGGCTTAATGGAATTGGTGGAGGAGTGGTGGGCCAAATAATTGGCTCATGAGTAATTTGGTTTAATTGAGTTTGCCGAACAAGACTTAAGGCCACTTTGGGCATTTATATCTATCTATCTATCTCTTCTCATTTCATCTAAACACATTTACTTCTCTCATTATTTTCTCTCTCTCTCTCTAAAGTTTGATCCTTGAAGCTTAGAATTGAGTGTGCTAAGGTGAGGTTTGAGTAGAAATTCTTGGGAGAAGATTGTCTACTTAACGAGAGCTTCGTGTTGAATCAAGAAAGCTTGGAATCGAAGAAAATTGGAATTTTGGAGCATCATCCAATTCTTTGGAGCTTGCTTGAGTTATTTGAGGTAAAGGATTTTTTTCTTGTGGGGTTTAATCTTAGGGTTGTTGTTGATGGTTTAAACATAGCCTATCGAGGCATTATTTTTTGGTGTTGAATCCTAAATGAGAAATTCGAGTTATATGAAAGGTTTGGAGTTTTAAGATCTAGAATCGTTCTATTTTCTATGATGTCTACCGGTAGTCATATTCTTCCTACCGGTAGTCCCCTTTGTTTCCTTGATATGGCTCGAAGGCCCGACCTACCGGTAGTAACATTTCCACTACCGGTAGTGATTTTTCTTATTTCTACTCGATTCACTATCGGTGATGATCATTTGGATATTTGCCACTGGTTCGTTGTCTACTGGTAGTGATTTATTATATTTTGCCATTAGATTTTCTTGTCTATCGATAGTACTTTTTTTTACTATCTGTAATGATTATTTGTTTTTTGTCTTTGGATTTCCCGTTCTACCGGTAGTGCCAAGACTCCTACTGGGAATCACCTGTAGCAATAGTTTATGAAAACTTTTTTAAGTAAATACATTTAAATTATTTTAAAATGGTTTGTGTTGAGCATGATGATATCTTATATTGTTTCATTTAAAATTTGATAAATGCAACATGGATGTATGATTGAACTTGTGAAAACTGTAATGTTTATGCGTGTGTGGAAGTTTGGAAATAATTTTGGGAATGATATGCTAGGACATATTGAATGTGGTATGTTGTGTACCCGTAATAAGATGACTTAGATTAAGCCCCAAGTAAAAGTTCTAGATGGCAACCGTACGAATGAGGAAATATTAAAGCCCATAGTGAAAGTCTGGAAGTTGACAATACAGAGGGAATTTCAAAACTTACGATTAAAGTCCTGAAAGTTGACAATACGGAGGGAATGTCAAAGCCCATGGTGAAAGTCTGGAAAGTTGACAAAATGTTAGGAATGGCAACCTTCGGTGCAAGTCTGAGAAGTTGGTCGGATGTTGTCTCTATGCTTAGTGCATAGTGAGGTTAATTAAGTATTAGCCTATGTGTGTCATTCGAAATAATTGGATTAACGCTTTTATGAAAAGCTGGGAAATTTGTAAACATTGGTTATTGCTTTTTAAGAAAAGTTGTTGATTTGAGAACTTGTTGAATTGAAAAATCATGGATTGAAATTAAAAGTATATTTCGATACAAATGAAAATATACTTTATTTGCATCATGTTTTCATTATATAATTATGTATCATGATTTTAACTTGAGATATCAAGTCCATTATTAAATCTTTTCAAGGTAACTCACATTTACTATAAAATGAATTTCAGGTACCGAGATTTATCCTAATTCGTGAGGTAAGTGGATTGCCGTTTAGTTTTCTTTGTTTTAGAAAACTTAATTATGTATTTTTTTAAAAAAGAATTGTAATATTCTTTTGGATCGGTGTGGGCATTATCCATGGGATGTCATTTTAGTTTTGTACTTGATAGCTCATGGAGAATAGGATCCCAAGTGAGGGATAGATTAGTTGTACTCTTATGTAATGATAATATGTTGTCAATTATTATTATATTCTGCTAAATTATGTTTGTTTATAGTGTATGTTTATGTGGCCAAATCTGGTGTTATTTGGGGCGTGACAACATGGTATCAGAGCTCTAGGTTCGAATACCTATGAGTCGTGGGATGGTTAGACCACGTTTGTATAGTGTCTAATTATTGAGGAGTAACATGAGGGTGTTATATAGGTATTGAGTAATAACATAAACAAACATGGTATCTTGTTATTGATTTGCATACGATGTAGCAAATGTTTTCATCTAATCATAAATGAATATGATCATCTTATCGTTTTCTTGGAGCATCGTGTAGAACATGCCACCACGTCAAGTGAAATGTCACACGAGGTCACTTATGGGAGCTTGTGGGGCTCGTGTAGCACGCGGGGCACGTGGAGACCATGAAGAGGGGGATGGTAAAAATCACCAAGAGTTAGGGATGGGAGGAGGAGCTCCACCGGTGGTATTTGGTGGCGCAAAAATTTATGCAAGGGGTGTTCATCGCCATTAAGGAGGTGGTGAGGAACACGGTACAAACGATGCAAGTGCTGGTTAGAGTGGAGGACTCTAGGTCTACTACGGCCATAAAGGCCTTTCTACAACTTTGCTCGCCTACATTTAGGGGTGAACTGGATCCAATGGTTTTGGAAGATTCGTTGGAGCAAGTCAGAAGAGTGTTAGACACGATCTTGGTAATTGAGGAGGAGTTGAAAGTGTTGTTTGCGTCATACCAGTTGCAAGGGGACTCACTCCAATGGTGGAAGACAGTGAAGCAAAGTGTGGCTAAGAAGTGAAAACCATTTAAGAAAGGCTTTCTAGATCATTATTTTAGGGATATGGCTAAGGAGGCGTTGAGAATGGAGTTTATCAATTTAGTGCAAGAGAGTATGACTGTGGCTCAGTACAAAGCCAAATTTACTAGTTTGTCGAGGTTTGCAAAGGCATTTGTATCGATGGAGGGGGAAAAGGTAAAACAGTTTATGTGGGAGCTTAGGCCTTCCATAAGGAATAAGATTGCAAAAAAATTGATCAAGGTGTCCTTGACCATTGAGGAGACTTAGAATGAGACTAGGAAGATCACAAATCTGAAATCTCAGTGTGAAGGCACTAGTGCACAATCGGAGGGGCATTTTTTTAAGAAGTCAAAGAATTCTATGGCACAACAGCAGTATCCTGCTAGGTCTTTACCTATCACTTTAGTGGTATCATCTGGCTAGACATCTCGGGGTGAGCTAATTTATTTTGGTTGTCACTAGCCGGGGTACCATTTTGTGGACTACCCACTGAAAGGGCAACAATTGTAGTTGCAATAGAGGGGTCAACCCCACAATTAGGCATAGGGACAGTCACAGGTTAGTGGGCCACCTACTTATTTTCAGTGTGATCACGTTGGACATATCAGGCGTCAGTAGAGGGGGAATAGGTAGGGAGCTACAAGATCGTAACAACCTACTCA
>BRYE01000014.1:15204574-15209574 GCA_030159115.1 Actinidia arguta var. hypoleuca | reverse complement strand
ACAAGTTTGCCTAGGTCACTAAGAAGGCACGACACTATTTGGATTGTGGTCGATCGTTTGACTAAATTCACACGTTTTCTTAATATATGTATGTCAAATTTAGTAGAGGATCTTGGCATCATTTACGTTTATGAAATCATTCGGATACACGGTGTTCTGGTATCTATGATTTTTGATAGAGATCCACATTTTACATCGCTCTATTGGAAAGGGATGCAATCTGCTCTTATTTCAATTTTGAGGCTTAACACGGTGTTTCATCCTCAGACTGATGAGTAGTCTAAGCGTACCATTCAAATTCTGGAGGACATGCTCTGAGCATGCGTGCTTGATTTGGGGGATCATGGGAGGATCATCTACACTTAGTAGAATTCGCGTATAACAATAGTTATCAAGCGAGCATTGGGATGGCACCTTTTGAAGCATTGTACAATAGACCATGTACGTCACTAGTGAGTTGGACCAACGTTGGGAAGGCAGCACTTGCCAAGTCAGATTAGATTCATGATACGACCGAAAAGGTAGTCTTGATTAGGAAACATTTACTCGTGGCACAGAGTCATCAAAAGAATTACGCCAACCAGAGGAAACGGCACTTGGAGTTTGCCATGGGAGGTCACGTGTTTTTAAAGATTTCACCCAATAGGGGGTTGACGCATTTTGGGCATAGCGGCAAGCTATCGCCAATGTTTATTGGTCCGTTTGAGATCCTTGATCGTGTTAGAGCCGTGGTGTATAGTCTTGCCTTGCCACCAAGGTTGGCCAGTGTGCACAAAGTGTTTCATTTTTCTATGTTGCAGAAGTATAAACCCGATCCTTCACACGTTTTGGATTGAGGAGATCTTGTCATGAATGAGGATGTCATGTATGAGGAGCGACCGATTCTTGTGTTAGACACACGGGATCATGTATGAGGAGCGACCGATTCTTGTGTTGGACAATTCTATTGGTGAAGATTCTATGGGTTCATTATGGCGTGGAAGAGCTACGTGGGATCGCAAGTTTGAGGTTTGCGCAAAGCATACAGACACTGTTTAACTCATCTAGTACGTTTATCTAATTTCATGGATGAAATTTCTTTAAGTGGTGGAGGTTGTAAGTTTTCAAAAATATTTTTTTAGTATGATGTATAGGTGACATCATCATATATATGTGTGTGTGTGTGTGTGTGTGTATATATATATATATATCGCTTTGGACTTTAGTATAATTGGACCCATTTGAATTTAATTGGGCCTAAGTATATTTAGTTTGGGCTTGATGGAATTGGAATTGAGCTTGTGGAGGAGTGAGCCAAATAATTGGCCCATGAGTAATTTGGTTTAATTGAGTTTTCCAAACAAGGCTTAAGGCCAATTTGGGCACTTATTTCTTTCTTTCTCTCCTCATTTCGCTTAAACACATTTACTTCTCTCATTCTTCTCTCTCTCTCTAGTTTGATCCTTGAAGCTTAGAATTGAGTGTGCTAAGGTGAGTTTTGAGTAAAAATTCTTGGGAGAAGATTGTTTACTCAATGAGAGTTTCATGTTAAACCAAGGAAGCTTGGAATTGGAGCAAATTGAAATTTTGGAGCATCATCCAATTCTTCGGAGCTTGCTTGCATTATTTGAGGTAAAGGAGTTTTTTCTTGTGGGATTTAATCTTGGGATTGTTGTTGATGGTTTAACATAGCCTATTGAGGCATTATTTTTAGGTGTTGAACCCTAAATGAGAAATTTGAGTTATATGAAAGGTTTGGAGTTTTAAGATCTAAAATAGTTTTGTTTTCTACGATGTCTATCGGTAGTCATATTCTTCCTACTGGTAGTCCCTTTTATTTCCTGAATATGGCTCGAAGGCCCGACTTACCGATAGTAACTTTTTCACTATCAGTAGTGATTTTTCTTATTTCGCCACTGGATGGCCGTGTACCTGTAGTACTCGTTTCACTACCAGTAGTGACCATTTGGATTTTCATCACTAGTTCGTTGTCAATCGAAAGTATTCTTTTGCACTATCGGTAGTGATATATTGTATTTTGCCAACGGATTATCCTGTCTACCGATAGTACTTTTTTCACTACTAGTAGTGGCTCTACCTGTAGTATTTTTTTTACTACCGGTAGTGATTATTTATATTCGTCTCTGAATTGCCCTGTCTACCGGTAATGCCCAGACTCCTTCTGGTAGTCAACCGTAGTAATAGTTTATGAAAACTTTTTTAAGTAAATATATTTAAATTATTTCAAAATGATTTACGTTGAACATGATGATATATTATATATTATGTTGTTGCATTTAAATTTTGATAAATGTAACATGAATGTATGATTGAACTTGTGAAAAATATAAAGTTTATGCGTGCGTGAAAGTTTGGAAATGGTTTTGAATGACATGCTAGGACATACTGAATTTGGTACGTTGTGTACCCGAAATAAGATGGCTTAAATTAAGCCTTAAGTGAAAGTCCTAGATTGCAACCGTACGAATGAGGGAATGTCTAAGCCCACGGGGAAAGTTCAAAAAATTGACAATACTGAGGGAATGTCAAAGTCTACGGTGAAAGTTTGGAAAGTTAACAAAATGTTAGGAATGTCAACCTTTGGTGAAAATCCGAGAAGTTGGTTGGATGTTATCTCATATGCTTAGTGCATAATGAGGTTAGTTAGTTATTAGCCTAGGTGTGTCATTCGAAATAATTAGATTAAAACTTTTGAGAAAAATCAAAAAATTTGGAAATGTTGGTTATTGCTTTTTAAGAAAAGTTGTTGATTTGATAACTTGTTAAATTGAAAAATCATGGATTGAAATCAAAAATATATTTTGATATGCATGAAAATATACTTTATTTGTATCATATTTTCATTGTATAGTTATGTATCATGGTTTTGGCTTGAGACTTCAAGTTCATTGTTAAATTTTTTCAAGATAACTCACCTTTACTATAAAATGAATTTCAGGTACCGAGGTTTATCCTAATTCGTGAGGCAAGTAGATTGCTGTTTAGTTTTATTTGTTTTAAAAAACTTAATTATGTATTTTGTTTGGAAAAAATTATAATATTTTTTTGGCCCGCCCGATGGGGGTATTGTCCATGGGATATCATTTTAGTTTTGTACTTGATAGCTCATGGAGAGCAGGGTCTCACGGGAGGAATAAATTAGTTGTACTCTGTTGTAATGACAATATGTTGTCAATTATTATTATATTCCACTGAATTATGTTTGCTTATAGTGTATGTCTACATAACCAAATCTGATATTATTTGGAGCATGACAAAAATACTCCATATATATGGTTTTAATTTTTGGTAATTTTCGGCCCCTCTATATGAGATTTCTAACTCCGCCCTGTATGAAGGTATCAATTATAAAATGCACTGTACACGAGTATTCAGTTATATAACTGTGCGTACACTGTACAAAAAATCATTCACCGTACACCGTACAAGGTATTAGCTAATTCTCAGTATTGTAGGGTTTTGGTAATATAAATCGTTCGTGTTTAGTTGGTACTTTTAGGCTTTGAACAAATCCCTGATACACATTTGCATAAAATGTAAAGTTTTTTTTTTATAACCTTCCCATCTAATACTATTTCTCATAAATGCATTTTTTTTCTTTATATCACATAAAAGATCAAATAAAGGATAAATTATAAAAATGGTCCTTATAGTTTGCCTCAACTTCCATTTTGTTATGCCTTTTCAAATCCCGCGATTTTAGCCTTGTATTTTGAATTTCTTTCCTAATTCATTCAATTGGTCGGTAACGGAAGTTAGGTGTTTTGACATATTTGAAGCACATCCCTGACATGTGACCTCATTTGATGGAAATTTATATTATAATTAGGGCAAATTACAATAGGAATTGGGCGATTTACACCGTGAATAGAGAAAAAGGTCAGGTTTTGTCCGTCAAATGATAGTACATATCAGAAAAGTGTGAAAATTCTTCCAAAAACATAAAAGTCGCTACCAATTGGACTGTTTAGATGAGAACATCAAAATATAAGGTTAAAATCATGAGATTTAAAAATGTATGAACCAAAATGGAAGTCAAGAAAAATTATAAGGATTATTTTTACAATTTACCTTAAAATAAATAAGTGTATTAAACAAATACATGTATACTATATTTTTAAAAAAATATACCAACAGGTTGTTGAGGCTGGTGGACCGGCTGTCATCCCTAAGGTATTGGTAGCAGAAGTTGAGCTGCTGATGGCTTTGGATCTGTTGGTGGTACCGCTCCAATGACTCTCCCGGATTCATCTCTTCATCTACCTCCACCTTCATGATCATAGAATGATAGGCAGAGACGGAGACAGCCACAAAGAGGAGTTTGAAAGTCACTCCTAGCGTTTGTTGGAAAAATATTATTGAAACATGATCTAAAAGGAGTTAATAAATAATGTGGAATAAATAATTTATAAATTCAATGTCATATGAAAATAATTTTATAAATTATATTATGCAATAACATGCAAAAATATAAGGAAAAGGTTGATCAAGTCGAGTGTTAGACACTCTTTCCTTAAGACAGATTCACCCCCACCCCCCATAGGTGCTCATGGGGTCTGATGGGCGTCTATCTCACAGATAAAATGATCACGACATTAAAAAAGTAGCACTTCAATATTCAGGTCCAGCGGATGCAAATTTTAGATTCTACTCTCTCCATGTATAGTATGAATGCAATATGAATGATAGAAATTAACACGGAATTCCTGTCTAATAATTCTTAGAATTATGACATTTAATTCCTTACAGAAACCTACAGTGTTTCTGATAAAAATCAATATGGCATAATCAGTAGTATTTTCTACATAAAAAATTACTGTAATTTTGTAGAATTTTATCACTGAATTCAATATAGAAATACATAATAAAATGATTGAATTTACACTGAAATTCACCACAACAATTACTGAAATTATATATATACCAGATAAAATACAGAATGAACCGGATAAAATAAAAACCTGTATTGAAATTCTTATAGAATTTCAAGTCTGGAAGTC
>BRYE01000014.1:15199574-15202074 GCA_030159115.1 Actinidia arguta var. hypoleuca | reverse complement strand
TCCTCGAACAGTTGCATCTGTTCGGATTGGTCCCCGAATAGTTGTGTCTATTCAGTCTTGGTCCCGAATCTTTGCATCCGTTCGAGTTAGTCCCGCACTATCGCGTCTTTTCATTTTAGTCCTTGTACGTTTTAATTTTAAACAAACAGATCCCTGATAAGTTATCTTCTTTCTAAAAAGTTGTATCCTTTCCAAACAGTCACGAGTTATCCTATATAAACCTTCCCCCCTCAGTCATTCCATATCCAGAAATCAAAACTAATTTGAATTATTCTCTTTCTTTGCACTTCCCTTCTACATATTTTCATATTGTTAGAGAGAGTAAATCACTATTGTCGGTTCGCTAGACTCACTGCTTGTAGTGCTGCACTAGTGAGATTTCGACTATTGTATCTTGGAAGATAGAGTCCATTCAATCCGTTGGCACCAGTGCGGAGGATTAATCTGTCTTAAGGACCCCTGTAATGAATACAGGCCTCAGTTACCATTTTCAAAATCTAATTTCAAAGCAAAAAAGTGTTGTAAGTTTATTTATGTTTGTTTTGATTTTTAATTTCAGATTAATTTTTATAAATTTTACATATTGCATAGAAAATCGTCCAATAATCTTAAGACAGATTAATAATATATTTTTTTATTGTAATATTTTTGGAAAATTAAATACATTAAACTTCTTCATTTTCTAAACAAAAATAGGAAAGTAAAATTCCCTGTGACGTTGAGAAATCAACTACAAGGTTTTATCAGCCTATTTAGTACTAAAAAACACAACACTTTAAGGAGTTTATTTTTAATACTATTAATTGTGTATTGAATTTTGCTTTATAAGACTTAATGACAAGTGTTTCTAGTGACACTAGTGGTGGTTCTGAAAGTAACTCCGTTACAATCATGCTACCAATTCCTGTAACAGTTTCGGTCAATCATGGAGAAAAGCCAGAAAAGTTCAATGGAACTGATTTTAAGAGATGACATCAAAAATATTATTTTATCTAAACATCTTAAATTTGGAAAGATTCCTCCATGAAACTACTTCAACTCTAGAATAAGATAAGTCGGATGTGCAAATGGTAACAACTATCGATGCTTGGAAGCAAGTAGATTTTCTGTGCCGAAATTATATCCTCAATGGATTAGACAATATGTTATACAACGTATATAGTCCGATCAAAATAGCGAAAGAATTATGAGAATCTCTCGACAAGAAATATAAAATAGAAGATGCTGATATGAAGAAATTCATTGTTAGCAAATTTTTGAATTATAAGATGGTGAATTCTCGTACAGTGATCAATCAAGTTCAAGAACTCCAAGTTATGTTGCATGATATACATGTTGAAGGAATGTCACTTAGTAAATCATTTCAAGTTACTGTAATAATGGAGAAATTACCACCTAATTAGAGAGAATTCAAAAATTATTTGAAGAATAAATGCAAAGAGATGAAATTGGAGAAACTGATTATAGGGTTGAGGATAGAAGAAGACAATCAGAATTCTGAGAAGAAAACTGAAAAGAGTCCAATGGAGTCGAAGACCAATGTTGTGGACCAAGGGCCTAAGAACAAGAAGCAAAAGCATTCTGGTAGTAGTACATCTCAAGGTTCAAGCAAGAAATTTAAGGGAAAGTGCTACATGTGACAAGCTCGGACATCGAGCCAATGAATGTCGTAGCAAGCCTATGGATCATGGAAGTTTCAACAAGAAGTCAGCCCATGCATATGTAACTAAAATAGATTTTGAGAATCTGTGTTCTTGCATCTCTTACATGAATCTCTCGGCGGTGGTGTCAGAGGTAAATTTGGTGGGCAACTCTAAAGAATGGTGGGTGGATGTCGGAGCTACTTGCCATATTTGCTCTGATAAGAAGATGTTTTCATCTTACCAAGAGATGACTGACGGAGAACAACTTTACATGGATAACTCTTCTACTTCCAAAGTGTTAGGCCAAGGCAAGGTGATTCTGAAGATGACATATGCAAAGGAACTCACCCTCAACAATGTGATGCATGTGCCAGACATCCATAAGAATCTAGTAGTTGGTTCATTGTTGAGCAAAAATAGCTTTAGGCTAGTGTTTGAATCTGACAAGTTTGTACTTACCAAAAGTGGCATGTATGTAGGCAAGGGTTATATGAGTGATAGGCTCTTCAAATTGAATGTAATGACAATTGTACACAAATTGAATGAAATGAAACTTGTTCCTTTTTCTTACTTGCTTGAGTCTTCTCATTTATGGCATGGTAGATTAGGACATGTGAATTATAATTATTTATGAGAAGACTTATAAATCCAAATCATAAATTTGAAATTTGTGTATAAACAAAAATGACTAAAAAATTATTTTCAACTATTGATAGGAGTACTGAACCTCTTTCATTAGTTCATAGCGATTTATGTGATTTTAAATCTATATAATCTAGAGGAGGCAAAAAGTAAATTATAACTTTTATGGATGATTATTCTAAATATTGTTATGTGTACTTGTTAAGAAGTAAAGA
>BRYE01000014.1:15162074-15164574 GCA_030159115.1 Actinidia arguta var. hypoleuca | reverse complement strand
ATCATTTGGTTTTCATCTTTTGAATAGTGGCACTTATTATTAGGGAAAGAAAATTACAGAATTTTGTAAGAATGTTGTAATATGTCCAGAATATGAAACAAAAGAAGAACAAGACACATTTATCAACATCACAATGCTAAAGGACTAAATTGAAAAACATTAATATTTGAGGGGAAAAGTGGAAATTAAGTAATGGTATAAGAGTTCAAAGCATCTTTTGAATGATATTTTTTTAAGTTTCTTTGGTTAAAATTTTTTATTTTTCGGCTCAGTACAAACTGAAAAAGTAAAAAATTTTGACAAAAATAAATAAATAATAACCATTAAAAGTAAGAAGAGCAATATCACAATACTCTTAAAATTTAGATCAAGAAAAATTTTTAAAATTCAAATGAATGGTCAAATTTACTTAGTTACATGCGTTTCACACACTTAAGTAAATATAAACTATTCATTTCGAATTCTGAAAACTTTTTTATTCTAAATTTTGAAACCAAATAGCAAAATTGAGGTGAAAGTGAGTCCAAATGTCAACTCTCCAAAGTTGACTTTATTAGGTTTTTAAATTTCCACTTCACATGTGAAAGGGCATTTTCGGTACAGACGTTGTTAATTGTATGTCTGTGAGTTAGCCGTTGAATGGTCCTTAATTATTTAGAAGTTTGTTCATCAGGAAATAAGGGAAGAACGGAATAACCAAGATTTCTTGTGTAATTTAGTACTGTGTTTCTCTTTGTAATTTTTAAGATTGTTGTTTCATTGTCTGTATGAAACAAAGTAGAACGCTCATTTTGGAATCAAATGTTTTGTCATCTATAAATTATAGAAATATAAATTTGTTTCTCTGCAGGAGCATAATTTGTTTCAGATCCGATTTGTTACCATTTGATCAAAAAATTATACTATTCGGATCAATAAAGAATCACGTAAAAAATGTTTATTTTTGTATTTTAGTGAATTTTTTGAAAGGGTTCTTTTATTTTATTTCTTTTTCTATTTCTAGGGGGTTCTATTTGAGTATACATGCTTTTGAATCACTGTTCATAACTTTTGTCATTTATCATGGCTGTCAAACCAAGCTATCTACTCGGATTTGGCTTGTGTTTGACTTGTTAAAAGTCTCGTTTGAGATCAGTTTGTTATTTAAATAAATCATACTTAAAACTAATTTTGAAGTTAAGTGAATTTTTAAATAAATTTGAACAAGATACTATTCAACTTAATAATCTTATATTGTATAAAAAATCAAATTACTTGAGCTCATTTTATTATTAGCTCGATGAGAATTGATGATCAATTTGACTAATAAACAGAACACATTTAAATATATTTTTAAAACTCGATAAATTTAGAAATTACTTCTGAACTGGACTTCGACTTATTTGCAACACGGCCTATTGTTGATTTTTGGGGGGGAGTATGCTTTTGAACGTGAACGCACAAACTATTATTACCTACTTTTTATATAAAAGCACTTATGAAAAAAGGGTTAAGGCTTCTCTTATAAATTTGCTCTAAACCTTCTAAATAAGGGTACTGTTTGCTTGGCTGCCCACTTGCTTTGAATTTCTCAAGCTTTCAATTCCATGATGATTCTTGCAGCTTATTATGGATTCATTGGATGGGTCAAAATGTAAACTTATTTTTCTTAATTTGATGTTTCTTACACATGGAACTGACAGAAACTTCCAAAAAAAAATCAGAAACTTCTAAACAAAGTCGTTAATTCCGCGGCCTCCCCCCCAAAAAAAAATGTTCATATAAATAATCTTGAAGAAAAATGAGAATACGATCTTAATTTTTTATAATTTTACTGAATGAACTATGAAGTTGGACAAGGATCGCGGTTTTCATCTCTTAATGTTGCGGAAATAATTTTTATAAACGGAAGAATAATCTTATTCAACCCTATCGGAATAATCTCGAATTTTGTCAATCTTTATACAAAAACTAAAAAAATTAAATAATTTCATGAAAGACGATTGGATGATGATTTTTTACACCTTTTCTCTATTTTTTTTGTCTTTTTTATGTAAAATTATCCAAATATCCTTATAATTATATTTTTAAAAATTCTTTTAATCAAATATTTTAGTTACATTAAATGAATATTTGGATAATTTCATTAAAAGAAAACAAAAAAATATAATTAGAAAAAGGGTGAGCTTGAATATCCAAATACTTGAATATGACCTTTATAATTAAATTATTAAAAATAAAAATTTAAGGTCTGCTTGACCTAGATTTTTTTAGCCCGTTTAGCCTATTTTTTTGATTACTTGCTTTTTCAGGTTGTTTTGCTTAATTTTTTTTAGTAAAACCAGCAACAATTAATACTTTTCGTCATTCAAAAAAAAAATTATCCCACTTTTCATATTTTTGCTAAAATTAAAAAACTGCCTAAGTAATGAAATTCATATTTTTCAATACACTTTACACTTTTTAATATATTTTTTTACTATTTTCAATATATTTTTTGCTCCTTAACCACCACTCAACG
>BRYE01000014.1:15147074-15149574 GCA_030159115.1 Actinidia arguta var. hypoleuca | reverse complement strand
TTGAACAAAAAAAAGTACTAAAATCCAAAATTAAATCAATTGGAATCTAAACTTAATAGTCTAACAAATCATTTGAAATAATTTAAATTTTATTACCTTTGTGTAAAAAAAAATATGATCCTTATACTTTTGCAATTTTTCTATCAAGATGAACCGGAAAAAAAAATTAATAAGGGAGAAAAATACTAAACATTATTGAATAAAAAAATTAAAACATAAATTTAAATGAAAATTATGATAGAATTAAGATAGTTCATCTATAATTTAGAAAATAATTATAACATACTAACATAGTGTTATAAATGTGGGCTTAGTCGGGAGCATAATAAAAAAAAATGACTTTTTTTTTTAATTTTTGAATGAGCTCATTTATAATATAAGACACAAATATTTTTGAATCTTTTAAACTATCTCTCACTATTTACAGTTAAAATTCATTTGAGTTAATCCAATAGCTTAAATTTCACTTGAGATTATTTTTTTTTTTTTTCAAAAAATATCACTCCTTCTTCTCAAAGATGTGGGGCCCATATAAGTTATGATCCAATGACAAAAAAATCTTTAAAGTTTGACATATTTTTTACTTATTGGATTATTTTTTTAGTGGGACCCACACTAAAAAACTAAAACATCCATTTTTTTCTTCCTCATTTCTTTCAAACTAGAAACACTTTTTTTAAAATTATTTTTTTTAATTTATTCTCTATTTTGTATTAATATATCTCTTCGCATATGCATGCAATATATTTCTTATATGACGTTTATATCTTGTCTGTTTTTTAGGTTGTAAAATTCAAACGAATACATCTAAGAAGTGATTTTTTTTTTTGTAGTACTCGTAGACACAAACAATTCCTAACAATCTAATATTACTGTAGATTGGAGGAATCAAATTCCTTTTCACAATGAGAACCCTATTTTACTCGAATGAAAAATAGATGATCACATTCTCATTCCAACCATATCATATAGTTCAATCATAGAAATCGGGAATAATATTCCCATTCTTTCTCAAAATGCTGCTGTCCAAATATGACCACCGTTATTTTCAATCTCATTTGAAGTAACAAAATTAAGGGTAAGTTTGGATATAGGAATGTTGGAAGGAATGTGATTTTAAGTTTTATAATTTCCAATGTTCAGACAAGGTTAATGGATGTTATTCTCAATTACTTAGTGAAGGCAGAATAAGATTCTCAAACGAACCACGAATTTGACTACCCCACATCTCCCACGTCATCCTCACAATGACATGGGGTGGGTCCACTAGGTGACATGTCAGTAGCCTAAAAAGGGTTGGGCTCAGCCAAATGGGAAAGGCTATTGTCATCGAAAAATATTACCGATTTTATTATAAATGACATTAAAATAACGTCGTTTTGATGTTAAAAAATTTAAACGACGTCGTTTTAATTTTTTAAATAAACATGATTTTTAGTTGAATGACGTCATTTTAATTTTTTTATATTAAAACGACGTCATTTTAGTGCCATCAATAACAAAATCAGTAACTGAATATCCTTTCCCCAGCCAAATAATGGTGACTCTTCTCCTAATTTCCATGTTTTTGATATTGAAATAGTTATCTCTTGCTGATATGATATAAATTAACCTCGATTCCACTTAAATGAAATTTTCCTCCATATATTCACGTGTTCGTTACTCGACTCGAGGATTCTCTCTCTCTCTCTCCGTAGGGAAAATAAAAACTCTTATAATTGCCAAATTATTTCTAGATTTGTTTACCCTTTTTATGTTTAAAAAAAAATGAAAACTTAAATGTAATCACACTAATTACTAATTAGGCCCATTTTGGGATAATTTTTTTTGGATTTATTTAATTGTTTTGATTTTTTATTATTTTCGTTTTTTATTATTTAATTAAAATTTTATATTATTTTAGGTCGTCTTGACGAGAAAGATAAAAATAAAAAAAATTCTTAATTTAAAAAAAGTACTAAAAATAAAGTAATTTTATTTTAAAAAATACAGGTGAAAACTATTTATTTTTGTCTCAATTGTTTTTCAGATCGAGTAAAAAAAATTACATTTATTTAAAAAAAACTCAAATCTAATCACACTAATTAGGACAAAAAAAACCCAAATTATGTCCCCCTCTCTCTCTCTCTCTCTCTCTCTCTCATAAAACCCAATTACAGCATACAGAAAGTTCGATCGTCACCCTGACATTTAATACTCACCAAAAATTCGCTAACCTCCTTCTCTCTCTCTCTCTCTCTCTCTCTCTGTTCATATACCTGTTTATGAATAGAGATTTATAAGGCAGAGACTTAAAAAACCATAGCAACTCACCAAAAATTCGCTAACCTCCTTCTCTCTCTCTGTTCATATACCTGTTTATGAATAGAGATTTATAAGGCAGAGACTTAAAAAACCATAGCAACTCACCAAAAATTCGCTAACCTCCTTCTCTCTCTCTCTCTCTCTCTCTCTCTCTCTCTCTCTCTCCGTATACCTGTTTATGAGCAGAGATTTCTAA
>BRYE01000014.1:15114574-15119574 GCA_030159115.1 Actinidia arguta var. hypoleuca | reverse complement strand
TAACGATACAGAACACTAATTTGAACAAGATGGTTGCGTATTATAAAAGGTTTTCAAAATCGCAGTATTAAAACGAGAAAGAGAAAATTACAATAGGATTAAAAGGAAAGTACTATTCTATGAAAAAAAAATTATATGAAGTAATTATTCGCCATCAATATGAAACTTAAGTAGATAAATTAAAAGTAATAATTTTTCAAAATAGACAAATAATCAACTTTTAAATTATCGTATCGAAGAAAAAAATGAAAACTTATCAATTAAATACAAGAAGTTCTCAAATTTTGACTCCACATAATAAATAAGAGAAGTTATGAAATATTTAGTTAGTGCAAATTGATATAAACATATAAAATTCAATTGAATCAAAAATATTGAGAAAGTATTAAATTAATTGGAAAATCAAACAAAATCAATTAGTTTGGTCCGACTTTCAGTTCAATCGATCATTCTTACATCCCTACATGTTTCTACCAATTTTTTCTTACATCCCTACATGTTCCCATCTCACATAATTTACTTTTCCAAGCCATCCGAATATGAACTCAGAACTAACTAAAGTATCTCCAACCTAAATATTAAAAGCAGATCTAAAATTATTGTTATTAATTTAAAAAATAAGTGGGATAATTAGTCAAAAATTTCTCAAAATAGTTTAATTATAGTATAAAGATAACATAAAAAGATTCTTAAAATTAATGTCTTTAAAAATTTAGAAGCTAAAAGGTCAATTTTTCTACTTCGGCATGGTTGCCAACTTGCCAATGACTCTTCTGGTGAACTTTTGGGTAATTTTTTGCGAATTTTTGATGATTTTTTCGGCGAACTTTCTAGAGATAAATTTTACTTTTTTCGTATTTCAAAAGTAGAAAACGAACACTGAAATTTATTTTTGAAAAAGTTTATTGGAAAAGTCACCGAAAAAGTCGTTGAACGTCGGTGGTGGTGGTTCGAGAGGGGAGGGATGGTGGGGTGTAGTGAGCAGTAGGATGAGGTACAGAGAGTACGAGGGTGTTTTTGTCTAGTGTGATAAAAAATGAGTTTTGACTTTAGATTTTGGTGATTTGAAGTAAATGTGTTAGAAAATGAATCCAATGGACCTTGTAGTGAATCATCCTAAAAAATAAGTGTAGAAAATTTTACTATTTATTATAATTTCAACATAGAACTTGTTAATGCCAAAATCTAGACGGCCGGAGTTCGGTACTCCTCCGGAGCCTTAAGGGACCTACAAAGAGAAGAGATCTATGGAGCACTGGTGTGGTGCCTGTCAGAGGGCCTTTCATGATCAAGTTAGAACTACTATATTCAAGAATTGAAGTATTGCGGATTTGTTACCTACTTGGTGCCTTGGATTGAGTTGCTTTTATAGTCTTTGGCGGTGAAAAACAAATTCAAGGCAGAATCCATTGGCTAGATGGAATGCCTGATTGTGCGTGGTAGTACTTGATTGTTGCCTTGAGATCTTATTTCCATTGCATGAGTGATTTATGTCTTTCCATAGTTAACTTGTCTAGTGACTATATATGCCATCATTCAGCTCGGCTCTGAGCACTTTACTCTAACTGCTAATTACCTCATCAGAACTCTAACATAACCAGACCAAGCCTTTGTCCCAATCAATTGGGATCGGCTACATAAATCTTTTACACCATTGAATTCTATCAATGGTCAAATGTTCACTGAGATTCAATTCAATCATATCTTTTTTTTACTACCGCATCCAATGAGAACTTCAGTTTATCCCTCCCTCTAGTGTCATCATTACCAATAATCATATCGATTCTCCCTACTATCGCATCAATAGGCCTATGATATACATGTTTGCAATTTAACGTTAAATCCCATATCGAATTGTCGATTTTATTGCCGTTCTATGAAAAAAAAATTAACTTTGGTCAAATGTTCACTGAGATTCAATTCAATCATATATTTTTTTTACTACCGCATCCAATGAGAACTTCAGTCTGTCCCTCCCTAGTGTCATCATTACTAATAATCATATCAATTCTCCCTACTATCGCATCAATAGGCCTATGATATACATGTTCAAAATACGTAAGTCTATTCTCTCTTAACTTATCATCAATTGGTCACGAATATTAGAATTTTTAATTCTAACTTTCCTAATCTTATCGCAAATCTACCTCAATAGTCTCATCTTAGTTACACTCATTTTAGTGACATGTTGCAATTTAACATTATATCCCATGTCGAATTGTTGATTTTATTGCCGTTCTATGAAAAAAAATTTAACTTTGGAGGTACCCTTCGATCGTATAATATTCTAGAAACCGCTCTCCACTTGATCCAACTAACTTGGATCTTATGGGGTTATATCATCAACAATCTCACTATCCTTGCTAAAAATAAAGCCTAGGTACCAAAACTTATCGCTTTGGGGTATCTCTTGATTTTGGATCTTCACTCATTTGTTATAGGAATTTTTACTCACATTAAATTTGCATTTCATATACTCCATCTTATTTATATTTATCTTAAAATCTTTTGACATAGTGCTTTCCTCCAAATTTTTAATCTTGCATTGATACCTTTTGATGTCTCATCAACTAATACTATATCATCAACGAAAAACATATACCATTGTACATCTTGAATATGTCTAATCAGCTCATTCATAACTAAGGCAAACAAAGAGGGGATCAAGGAAGACCATTGGCATAATCCTAATGTGATTGGAAATTCACTCATCTTTCTAGTTGATGATCAAATCATAGTAACTGCATTATCATACATGTTTTTAATCACATCAATGTATTCTTTTGTAACTCATTTTTTTTTAAAAAAAACATCAAATAATATCTTTAGGAACCCTATCATTAGTTTTTTTTAAGTCTATAAATATCATATGGATGTCTTTCTTCATTTTTCTATACTTCTCAACTAGTTTTCTTAATAAATAGATTGCTGTCAAAGTCGATATACTTGACATAAAATCTGATTGCTTATCTGAAATACTTGTTGTCCTCCTCAGTCAATACTAAAACCATTTTTCATAATTTCATAATATGCCTCATCAACTTGATGTTGACTCAATATCTTAATTTTGATGATAATAAAATATTGTATTTGTAATCTAATGAGTCTATTTAGTGTGCAGATTAATAAAAAGTAGTATTTAGACTTAAAGCTATACTTAAAGTCTAATTCAAGTCTAATTCACGACAAAACAAATGCACAACAAGTCAAAAATCGAGCAATACGTCAAAGGATGATTTACACTTGAAGAGATTGAAGGTGTTTAACTAACGAAACCACTAAACTCATAAAGAATCTCTTAGAATACTCAAGGAACGGTTTGGAAGTCATCATACTTGAAGTAAAGGCTGATATTCAATTCATATACGATCTACTTCAAGGCTATTTGAATATCATATGTCTATGACCTCATCTTAGCTGAGACATTCAAATCTACGAATAAAAGAGAAGACCCCTTGAAGTCCTTGAATTGATTGATGTTCAAATGGTCAAGGAAAATAAAGAAATATGTTCTGGGCAAGAGGTGTCGACACATAAAGATAGTGTACAATTTTGGGAATTGAAGTGTCGACACGCGGCTTTTGTGAGGCAATACATGAAGACAGTGGACAATCTGGAAATGAAAGTGTCGACACATAGAGATAGAGGCCAAACTTTTGAAAATGAATGATCAGGAGTCGATATTGAGGTATCGACACTTATAAATAGATGACAAAGTCTGGAAAATTGATAATCAAGAGTTGACACATGACTTTGAAGTGTCAACACATGTAACCAGTAGCTTCAGACAACGCAAAATATGTCGACACATATTCTTGAGGAGTCAACACATGAAACCTAGAAATCTCAAGCATCACTTAAGGTGTTGACACATGAGCCAAGGTGTCAACATATAATGGCTAGTTTTTTGAACGCAGAGCTGTCTAAAGTAGCATTTAATGAGCCCCAACTACCACCAACGGGTAAAATTACTTCAAGCCATTAAATAAAGACTCCAAGTACATTTATGCATAAGAGACACAAACCTATTGCATTAATTGATCATCCAAGAGCTTCAAATTCATCATTTTTTGAAAAAGTCCTATTGTCCTCAAGGTTGAACTATTCCACTCTAATCCACTCTTGATAGAAAGCTTATTTTCCACATGTATAATCTTCCTACACTTGTATTTGAGAGTTTGAATGTTCTCTTCGATAAGCAAAAAACTTGTAAGTTGAAGTGGCTCTTGGACAAAACCATTTGAGAGAACTTAGGAGAAGTTCTTGTGTAAAAGTGAGTTAAGCACTTGGTAAATCAGCCCCTACTTTGTAATTATTGATTGCATAGTGGAAGAAGACTTCGAGGAGGTATTGGGGAGAATGTAGACCACACGTTGTGGTTGAACCCTGATAAACCTTGGTGTGTTTTCTTGTGTCTCATTTTTATTTTTATTCTTGTCAACATTGCATTGCTTACATATTGATTTATTATTTGATTTATTAGATTAAGTCTTAATTAATCTTAATCGCGATTATTTTTAGAAAACCTAATTCACCTCTTGAATTGCCTTTTGGACAACACTTGATACCTCGATAATTGTTACAACTTCGAATATCACCTTTGTTCTTGTATATGGGTTCAAATGAAAATCATATTGGTCTCTTCCTGAGCTTTTCCCTTCTTATTTCGCATTTAACAATTTCTCAAAATATACTCTCTATCTTTTCATAATCTCTTCATTTTTCACTAGTATCCTAGAATCATCACTTTTTATACACTTAAATAGAGTAAAGTCTCTTATTTTTCTCTTTCTCATCTTAGCGATTTTATAGATGTTCTTCTCCCCATCTCTACTATCTACCGTTCTACCAGAGTATAAAGTCCTCATATGCTTTCCGTTTCGCCTCTCCGACAGCTTTCTTAGATTCCTTGCATGCTTGCTTATATTTTTTAAGGTTGTTCTCATTCCTATCCCTCTGCTCTTAAAGTTTTTCTTCTTGACTTTTACTATGATTTGGAC
>BRYE01000014.1:15104574-15107074 GCA_030159115.1 Actinidia arguta var. hypoleuca | reverse complement strand
GATGAAATAGTAGAATTTTGGCAAATTAAAGTCGTGGTGACGGAAATTAAAATGCACATATCTTGTCACATCATTTTATATAAAAATTTATATTAGATTTCTAAAACTTTTATCCAAGATTCTAATTTTGGGGGTGTAAAAGCAAATGTGTCCCTAATTAGTTTCTAATAACAAAAAAATAAACAATACGAGTGTTTATTTGGGGATGCGATCGCGATAGTAATTGACCAAGTAATAGTATTTAAAATTAAAAATCTAGCAACGTACTCGTTTCGTGTGGAAAAGTAGTTAAATGCATGTCGAAGCACAGGGATCAATAGATTAAATCGCACAAACTCAAATTAATTCTTACTTTAATTCAAGATAAAGGTTTGGGTTTAAAGTGTTATTTGGAGATACAAATGCAAATGAATCAACTAAATTAAGGAAGAGTATCAAGGTGAAGGAAGTCTAAGGGTTTCGAATTTGCCCAGTTTTGCAATGTAGGTAATGGCAATTATTAGGACCAATCTGTTTATTTAAAGTGATTAGTTATGACTATAAGCTCTAACAATATTGTCAACGGGATTGAGTAACTAAAAAACCAAAAGTTACTTTACTAGTTTTTCACCTACACCCTAAGATGACGGTTTATCCGCTAACGTTCGTAGGAGAATCAAGATTCTTCAATGAGATCGCCATGAAACGGAATAGGATTTTCATCTCTGCCTCTCCCAAACCTTGAACATTGAATGAATCTTTTCTTTCTTTTCCCCTTGATCACAGTTTAAATCCTGAACTTTGAAAGCTTTTAATACCTTGATCCCGAGATTTGATGAAAATTAGAATTCAATCCCAATTCGGTCATTTGAGCTTCCCGAATTACTCCAAAATGATGCAACATTGCTCCAAATCTTGCAAACATGAAAACGGCATAGAAAGCATCTTGTAACCAAGATAATGAACTAGCAAGTGTATTTTGAGGGGTCAAAATGCAAATATATCGATATCTATCAGGATGCGAACCCATTGTTAGTATAATATACGAGCTTTGTGATTTTTTTTAGTGCAACCACCTCGTAGGCCCCTCGATGCAACCGTCACTAAATGTGTGTTCATGAACTATTGGAGCACATATTAACATTTTCTATGGATGCATCCATCTAAATTTACATTATTGTCCTTTAGTTTTTTGAATACAACATACTGAAAAATGATTTGTCTAGGAGACTGGACGATTTAGTAGCATTCGCTTAAGAAAACTCAAGAGTCAAACTAAGCCACAATAAGCACATAAACTCAAAGCTAAACCAAACACCACTTGCTCTATAATTTGCTCAAACCCAAAATATATGAATGCATCTAATTTTCATCTCTTATTCTTTTTGCTCAGTTAAGTAATTATTCAGAACTACTGGAGGGATCATGAAAGGTAAGTTACCGAATAAATTTCACATGCGGGACCCACTATAATTGGAGGGGAGGGAGTATTAGTCCAGGAGTACTAATTTGCCCATTGAACTGAATTTGGAACCCTATAATCAAATAAGGTGCAACCAATTTGTAAAATTGAGGATGCATTCATAATTCTAGATTTCATTTAATTCTATTTACCTTTATTTTCTTCTCTTTCTTAGGTTATTCAAGGCAAATCTCTTTTTGAAGGATTTCAGTTCAATTCATAATTAGATGGGAGTTTGTAGTGAATTGGTGTCTTCAAATGAGAGAAAACACCAAGAGGTTAACCTAGGTATCGAAAGTAATTCTCTTAATCCTCGTGATGATTGAATTCGAGCTTTAACGCTACAAGATACAACTTCTCTTTCTCCTTCTCCTATCAACTCGAATGGTTGGCAAATAACAAGAGAGAGAGTAAGAAATTGATGGTATTGACCTAGTTATCAAGTTCCTTATTTACTAAGCGTAATTCTTGATTTTGAATTTTATAACCATGAAAAAAAAAACATATCCTTCCTCTGTCCACCTCTAAATGATTGGCAAGGGAAAAAAGAGAGGGAGGGAGAGAGAAAAGATGCGATGGTGTAGGAAAAAGATTAAGAGCTCAGCAGCGCCACAATCTCTGCCGAATTTATCAGACAAGAGTGGCGGACCCTACCGCCACAAGAGGCGCAGATGTCATCACAGCTCCTTAGGAGATGCACCAGCCGGGAATCGAACCCGGGTCTGTACCGTGGCAGGGTACTATTCTACCACTAGACCACTGGTGCTTCGTTGTTCATTGGTCTCAAAATGTATTATATGATACATATAATTTTAATTCTTGTATGCTTTGAAAATGCACAATTCATCTTCTATTACTTTATTATTTTTAGCTCCAATCGATCTTCTATTTCTTCTCTGCTTGACAAGATACAGGATTACCAATATTCCATAATTTAAATTTTCAAATCCCAACTTTGATGTACATATAATATTTTATGAAATAAAATTTTTTAGTGTTGATGCATTTCAAATGATACCAACAGTGAATGCAGTTAACAAAGGGCAATTTTCATTTTAT
>BRYE01000014.1:15087074-15092074 GCA_030159115.1 Actinidia arguta var. hypoleuca | reverse complement strand
TGACAGCTTTAGATGTTGATCTTTTGAAGAATTCAAAAATCAACAAAAAACCAAGATGCTCTATAGCTGCTGATGCAACATGTGCTTCTGATAAGAAGTTGATAGTGGCAGGTCCCTAATGATTTGGTTAACATTTATCAGGAACCTCCACGAGTTACTATACAAGTATTATCGTACCCTCAAGAATATGTTTACTTAAATTTGTAGCACAAAATCAATAAATTCATGATGAAGTGAAAGAAATCAAGAACCCATAATGAATTGAAGTTCAGAGAATGTAATGATAAATACAAACAGCTGGTCTCAAATAACGTAGACTCAATGCAGACTCCGTAGAAAATCAGACAACCAAATAACCTGCAATCTTTAAATATGGTTGAAGATTCGTTTAAAAGGTAAGAAAGGACAAAAAAAGGGGACGACAAGAAGGGAAAAAAAACATACGAAAAGCTTGGGAAATGAAGATGAGATAAAAGCGAAAATGAAAACGAAAACAACAATGTCTCATTATCATATCCTGTCTTCAAGATTCTAACCAATCTCTGTGATGGCCAATCGAGAAAACAAATGAGACCTTCTCAAATCGATCTATCTAAAAAGGACATGGACTGAAGATGACTACTTGTTTTTTAGCATTTCCATTCAATTTTTTTTATTGTTTTTCCGCAAGACGAGGGAATAGTGAATCTAGACTCGTGTCATGTTAACTCCTACTTCACATAATTATTACAGAGAGTACTACCTATTCTCACCTACAACATTTTAAAGAGAAAAGAAATTATCTTAGGCTGCATGGAAATTTTTCATCAAAATTTACAAATATCCTTTCATTAGAAAAGAGTAAAAATATAAAATAAAATAAAATCAGTACAAGTCTGAGGGACAGATATATGGTTGCATGTGTAACAAGAACATGCTAAAACATGGTCAGAAAAAATTAAATAAATTAAAAGAGAGCTAACAACATTCCTAAGGAATTTGTGAAGAGCATGTTATAAAACAATATAACATACCTAGATGTTCATCCTTAATTCACTGGAGTAAGGGAAACTTCACAAACTTGAGACAGGCATGTTGTAGAACGTAGCACGAGAAGTATAAACTAATTTCTCAGAATCCCTGATTTTGAATTCAACAGCAATTACAGTCAAGTTTCTTCCACTTCTTACCACAGATGCATCAACTTTCAATTCTGCCTGTGAATGTAACACCGTCCCCATTTCAAAGAAAAAGCAGTTAGAAAGGAAACATAAAGAAAACCTGATGTGAATGCCAAAAATTTGTACAAGCATTCAGATATTAGGACAGCCATATGAGCCATTCAGAATCAAGAACTCAAACATAATAACTTGGGTGAGAATGGCTATATTGTAATGTGATATTCTGTATCCAAAATAATGCCACTGACTACAGAACACCTCTGTTTAAGTTGACCTGTTCAACTCATGAATTGTTTTTAGTAAAAATAGAACTTGCAATTTGACATGCCTCGTACATTCTACGCCTACTAGCAAATAAAACCCCAACTAGCCAATAAAAGAAGAGGCTGAAAGTGGGGTCAATCATGACTCCAGAATGATGGGTGCAAATATATCTACTGACACCCAGCTTTTGTTCATGTGTCCAGCCTTCTACTCCATGAGCCACTGTTACATTACGTTCCACTGTAATAGAAGTGATGGATCTACATCAAGTATAAAACAGTATCCCCAAAACAAGAATTTAACCTTTTATTAGCTTGAAAATTGATATATATGAATTGGAAAAACAAAATAGACACGATTGAATTTTTGAACAGGCCAAAAATAATGACAAGTTAGAATTACCCATTCATCAACAGGGCTTTGGAGCCATAGGTTCATATAGACAGCAAAGAAGAAAAATAAAGAAACAATTCCAAAACTGAATATCTCAGAAGGGAGAACTCAACTAACCACGGAAGTTCAAGCAAGAATTAGCATTGTTTATGATATTGTTAAAGGCTAACTCATCTACAAGTTTAAGCTGTTAGACGGAGCGGTAACTTTATTATTCAGGAGCAAGCTGTTAGACGGAGCATATTCTCAACATGTCCCTCACGTTTGGCCAAACTCTACTTCGTATGAGGGTTAAATGAGTGCAAATATCTCTAATCATCAGGTAGGGGAGAGGTTTGAATACAAGATCTACAGATTGCTTTGATACCATGTTAAAATTTTTAACTGCCTACTCATCTAAAGCATAAGTTTAGAGATATTTATATGCTCAACAAACTGCATAAAATGAGTTTTCAATAACCCATATATGAAAATTGAATGTGGTTCGGTTTCCCTTTGCTGAAGCCTGTCACATGTATATTTCTCAGACAAGGGAACGACTTGGAACTTTGAACTGGTGATGTAGTTTATTGTATTATAGTTATTTAGTAACTTCATTAGTTGAGGGATATTTCCATCATCTAGTATTTCATTTTATTTATTTCATTTTAGATTATATTTTTTTATAGTCACCTGAACTTGTAATTTGGGGGATATCCGCAAGTTATACTTATTTTATGTTTTTTTTTGGACGTGACCCAATAAGAGCGTGACACCTAGCAAGGGAACTAGGGGTTGCCTTGCAAGAAATTAAAAAGAAAAAAAGAACGGAGATAGACCTATCAACCAGTTTAGCCACAAAAATATCCAGAAGAAAACACTGCTTCCACAATCCTAATCGCAACAACAAGACATCATGAAAAGAAATACATCATAAATCAGCAAACAATGTTAAATTCAACAAAACCAAATTCACATACAACAAAGACACAATTAGTGTTGGTTAGAAGCCTATGTAATCAACATAAACCTTACTTCATGTACCAAACTTAGGGCCCGCGGCTAGACTACTGGAAAACTAAAACAGAAATACTCACATTGCGCGGAGCTGAAGACAGGTAAGACGTGCTCAATTCTCCAAGAAAGAGCTCCTTATCTTTGCCTACTACTGTTCTTGCACAAGCAATTGACACCATCTCTTCCACGGAAGCAACAGCCCCTCCATGGAATCCGCCATAAATATTCTAAATAACCCATTAACAAACGTCAAACCCTCAAACTTGGAAACAACAGATAGAAATCATGAATGCAATGTATTATGCTATTCTCATTTGAGAAACTGAAAGTAAGATCACCAAAAACCACGTTCTGCAACTGACGTACGCCATATTGTTCTCATACTACAGCAAGTTTTAACCGGTCCGTTGATTTGTTGGAAAAACACCGGTTTGTAAAGGAATGTTGAGCATAACATTTCACATGTATAAAGAACCTAAAAAAGGTCAAAGATCCAGAAACGTATCTTCATTTTCTTTTGTTTCCTCAGCTTTCTCATCAACTCAACCAGAAAGGACATCCTTTTTTTCCTACAACAATGCAGCATGCGGGACAATGTAAATACATGAAAATTCAAACACCCTCTATACATGTTCTATTGTTGGTTTTAAGTCCCGTGAGATTGAACTATTTTGAAAAAAACTGGCTTTGTCTCGTGTTTGTTTCCAATCCTAGTTGTGGGATTAAGTGTGTTAAAAGCTTGAAACCCCACAAACCAACTTTAACCCCAATATGAAGGACTATTCTAATCCCATGGTGCGGGTTTCTATTCCTAGGAAAAATTGTGAGATGATATAACTGGCCCCTCAGTTTATCCCGCCTTATCTAATGCACAACAAAACTGAATTTAATTTAGAGACAAATTTTGTAGTAGGACTCCTAATCCCAAGACTCTTTGGCTATATCTAGATTAAGGATTTGGTGGAGGAAAAAAGAAAAGAAAAAGAAAAAGAAAAATTTAATGGATCTAACGATTCAGATTTAATATTTTTCATTTTCTTTTCTTTTTTCTTAATATTTTTCACTTACTTTTCTTTTTCTTCCACAAATCCTTGATCAAAATGCAGTCATAGTCTCGCTAAGAGTCGTGCAATCAAACATGGTTATATCTTTCAATTTCGCTAAGAGTCATGAAATCAAACATGGCCATATCTTTCAATTTCACTTGTGAAGTCATTAATTCACAATTCTTTCTGCCTTTCTCGCCAAACGAGGAGAACTCCGGTGTTAGAAAAAAGAACAGAAAAGATTATACACGTAGGCCACGTTTGGTTGCTGGACAAGATAAGGCACCATAGAGACTACCGTTGGGATACGCGACCAGATAATGAATCCCATGAGATAAAAAAATATTATGGAGGATCATGTATACCATCCTATCTCATGTTTGATTCAGATGGGGTCGCACTTTTGTTACTGTACACTTAGTATTTTTTATTATACTTTTATATCTCATCACACTCTATCCCACATTCTCCATGGGATTGAGTCGTTCCACTTCGATGGCATATATAGTGTTCTAACCCACCACAATATCCTATCGTTAAATTGTGCAAGCAAATGTAGGATAACTGGATCCTATGGATAGTTAATACAATCCCACATTTTTTTATCCTGCAAACAAACGTGCCCTAAAATCCTAATTCTGGGCATGGGTATTAGTGTCGGATTCACACTAAGAATCCTTATCCCTCCAAATCCAGTACTAAGAGTCATTCAATCAGAGCATGTTCCTCTTAGTTTCAGTTCTCCCACTAATCCAAATGGAGATAACTCAATATATCTATTCACAACCCTGTCCCTGCATTTCTCAGCAACCAAATAGAAATTCAGAGAGAGAGAGAGAGGGGGGGGGGAGAGAGAGAGATTATTAGTGTCATGTGATTAGATTCCTCAGACTTTATTTTATGCCTCCAAATCCAGTAATAAGAGTTCTTTAATCAACGGAGATAACTCAACATATCTATGGGGGAGATAACTCAGCATATCTATGGGGTTGTGAGAATGAGAGGAAATTGAATAAAGACGATAGCAGTGGTGAACAAACAGATTCCGAGGCTAGACTCCGTACCAGAAGTTATGTTTGTGTTCTTTTACAAATTTAAATTGTGGAGGGAAATTTTTGGCATTAAGAAGTGTGAGCCACTT
>BRYE01000014.1:15074574-15077074 GCA_030159115.1 Actinidia arguta var. hypoleuca | reverse complement strand
GTTGCCTGAGTGGTGGGGATTGTGAGAACTCACATTATTAGTCCCATGGGAGGATTACTTGTGAATATTTAGTATACATACGAACTCATCCTAGATATATGTAATTTCGAGCATTTTATATTTTTTGGGCCATGACGGTAACTCTTTTGTGAGGTTGGGACCATCTCTGACTTGGGTGTTACACAAACAATGGTACCACAATCTAACACAAACATTAAACGGGTAACAAATAATCTAAAATCAAGCATAAGACTGAAACTAAAGCAACAATTAGAAATCTCAGCAACACCATTAGGTATTACCTTCCCGGGATAAAACCGTATATCGAAACCAGACCTAAATCCGGTCCGTTCCTCAAGCCACTGACGAACATATTCCTCTTGCTCCGAAGGCGAATTGAACGTGATCTTATCAGGATAAACAACTTCTTGATCCTTGAAAGACAACCACGGAATGGCCAGAGTGACCTTTCTCTCTCCGCCTTTTGCCAAATACGCGGCGCGGAACAGAGGATTCACCGCCGTTCCGGTCATCCATGGAAGACTCGCGGTTGTGAAAATCGATATATGCTTCTTCTTCTCCATCCGATCAATTTCTTAAGCCATCCATTACAGAATCAAAAAAGAAAATTGTAATCTGGGTCACCAAATCGGTAATTTCGTGATCAACAACAATAATCAATCGAGATAGTCGCAGTACAATAAAAGCTCTGAAAGCGCATATGCGGTTGATCTGAGAGAAATATTTGGGATGAGAGAGAGAAGGTTACTGATTCGGATTCGTTGGAGAGGTGAATTGGGCCCATTTAGAGGTGGACCAAACGAATAACCTCTTTTTCTTGTACCACAAGCATTTGCTTCATTTGCTTATAATTTGTGTTTTTCTTTTCCCCAAAAAAAAGTCCCCGTGATTTTCACTAAAAGGCCAAGTTTATGCTACGGTAATGCAAATTTTTTTATTTAATTTAATTTTTTTATTAAAATAAAAACAATTATCTCAAAAAAAACTTTTTTAAATATTTTTTTCCGTCATTAATGATTTTTTTCAAGTTAGACAAAAAAAATTACATTTTCAGTCTCCTTTTATCTAAAAAAAACTAAAAAAATATAAAATTTTGATTAAACGGTAAAAAAATATTAACTAAAGACGAAAAAAATGAAAAAACAAGAAATCAAAAAAACTCATATCCCGAACTTTAGTGAATTTTTTTTATTTGTTTGATCAAAATTATTTTAATTATTTGATTAAAATTTTATATTTTTCTTTCGTTCTATTTGGCAAGATTAAAGTGAAAATATAAAAACTTTCATCTAAATAAAAAAAAAAGTAGATGAAAAAATTATTTTTACTTGATAAATTAATTTTTAAAAAATTCTTTAGTAGATTTATTTTAAATTTAACAATTTTTTTACATTTTTAGATTCGTCCCATTGAGAAATCTGAAAAAGTATAATTTTTTATTAAATAATGAAAAAATTAATTAAAAACGAAAAATTAGAAAATCAAATCAGCTAAAAACTCTCAAAAAAAACTAAATCAGAAAACTTATCTAAAAAAATTTATTCTATTGTTTTGAGGTTGCATGCTAGACTTTTTTATTTTCTTTTGAAGGATAATTATTTTTGAGCTCTCACCTTCTCAAATTGCATTCTCTTTTTAATTTATTAGATAAAATTACCTAAAAGTCCTTGAATTTATAATTTATATTTAATTTTAAACTACGTAGAAGGACCATTAGGTGAATTTATCCTAACAGAGAAGGGAATCCTTTTTTATACTTTTTCTAAAAATTAATTATTTTTTTATTAAATAGCTTTAAATTGTTTTTACGAATTATATGAACCCATAAATAAGAACAACATAAAATGCCCTCCTCAATTTCAAAATCAATTTTATATGACTGAAATGCCCTCCTCAATTTCCAAAAGGACACAACTTTTATGTGGTCTAAATTTTTGAATTGCACAGTGCAGTTCAAGCATTTTGGATTCATTTTAACAATATAAAGTGTTCATATTGTAGATTTCATTGAAACGTTTAATACTATAAAAAATCATGTTGATCGAATATAAATCAATATCCGCTAAATATTATTTTATATTTAATAAATGATTGTGACACACAAAATTATACTTATTTATCTTTAAGTAAATTAATATTGATCGATTATTTATAGTATTAAACTTCTCGAGGAGATGTACAAAATAAACGATTTGAATCATAAAAATATGTTCAATATGAGACTCGAAATACTTAAAGTGTAATTGTCTAGTCCAAATTTTTTAACAGTAAAGAGGTTATATCCTATCCCAAACCCCTCTTTCTAATACAACGAAGTCCGAACCTTCCTAGAGTGGTTCCCGAATTGGTCCTTGGTGGCTCCCTATGCTCAAATTGGCTTAGTTTTCAAAATTAAATTTGCAAATGTTTTTTTTTTTAAATTTGTTTGGTTAATAGTTTTCGAAACTTGTTTTTTTAAATTTTAAATTTTAATTAGCAC
>BRYE01000014.1:15007074-15012074 GCA_030159115.1 Actinidia arguta var. hypoleuca | reverse complement strand
TTCAGAAGCAAAGTCAAGGTCTCGAATTAAAATTGTATAATTGATGACTGAATTTATATTCAATTGGGTTCTTAACATTTAACCCATTGTACTCTACTTTATTCTCAAATCACAAATCAATCGTGGGATTGACTACAAGTTATGTCACTGTCCATGAAATGTATGTGTAAATGTAGATATTTTGTGCAACACACACACACACACACACACACACACACATCAAATTCAGTAAGACTCAAATAAATATATATGTATGTATGTATATGAAAATACTAACCACCACCCAATGGACATTGGTTAATGCACAAAAATTGTATTGATGTCTGAAAAGTGTCTCAAAAGTGTATAAATATACATGAAAGTGTGTATTATTGGGCGGTGGTGGTAGTAGGACCACACACACACAAACTCAAAGAGGAGTTTCACCTGCATCAACATCTGTGACGGGGGGGCGGTGACAGAACGCTGCGATGAAGGTGAGGGAGAGAGAGTAGTAAGGGCAGCGATGAAGGTGAGGGAGAGAGAGTAGTAAGGGCAGGGTGCTGCTAAATGCACCCTCTGAATGTTTTCTTCCACTCTTTGTCAAGTAAAAGCCCTTGCATAGACTATAGAGAGGCTGTGAGTGCAGGAAAATAATGTTAAGTGTGTATTTTACCCATGTGGACAAGAGGCAAGTAGACTAGATTGACAAAGTTGTCCTTAATGATGTGGGTCAAATGACAAATTCTACGTCTTCTTCCGTTAGATTTATTTAAGGGAAGAAGACGTTCATTTGTGTTGGAGTTCAGGGTTTGATTTGTCGGTATTCAAACTTTAGAGTTTATTATGTGATTTTCCCTTAGAACTATTATATTGCCGGACTGTTTTACGGCATTTGATTAGGCTTTGTTAGTTAGGGTATTTGGATAATTTTAGTAATTGATGGAGAGGAGTTGTCATTAATTGGGTCATTAGGTCAAGTAATGGTAATTGAAATTTATTTCGAGTCCTAGTTGGTTTAGGATATTTGTAATTACTAGCTAAAATATTTGAAATCGTCCATCATATTTCCCTACCCATTGGCGACTAAATCCAGACGAACACAATAAAATACTTGTTTCCCAGATAAATCTTGTGCTACTTTAAAAAATTCTGCAACCTGCAATTTTGAAGCTCAACCATAGACTGGCGTTTTCCATCTGGAAAGCATAGAAACTTTCCCATACCTCTTAAAACCTTGAACCTAGAAACTTTTAATAACGCAAGCCCACCACGATTCCTGTTGGAGAACGTGTTTTGTTTAGAAATCTTTGAACATCATTATAGATCCTCCTCCAAGTTCAAGTTCAAGTTCAAATTGGGACAGTTGCTATATTTTTCTCTTGGTTCCTCAATCAGGCTTTTATTAACTAGGAGTTTCCTCAATGGAGATGTTAAGGGCTCTCTCTCCGTGCTCGTTGTTTGCCTGTGTTTCCTAAAATTATATCTTTATTTGGATTTTATTCTGAATCGTATGTGGCTTACGTAATTGTGTGGTTTTGAGGAGGGTTACGTGTTGCCTTAGAAATATGAATTCGTATATTTTTGCATTCGAGTGATGAAAATCAACTTCGTGACATAAAAATGGAATAAGATTATCTATACATTGAATTTGAGAGCTTTAGAACGATGAATTTAAAATTGACTATTAAGGTTTAAAATCTTAAATCTTAATAATTTAAGATTTAAAAAATAAAAAAAAAGACCTTATATTATAGTAACAATTTGAAAATATGAATTTTTAAATTATAACGAGAACACGCTTTATCTACGATTGTAAATTCTCATTATATTTATTTATTGTGGGAAACAAGTGGCATTACTCAAGTATTCCAAGTCAAATATTATTTACTTAAACCTTCATCACCTCAAAGTGAAAATTCTAGATTTGTCCCTAAAGACATCACCTTTATCTGTAAGTCACCTTTTGCTCTAACTTCACCATGAAACCACTAATTACATCTATTGTATTTTATTAAAATTAAACACGATTAAATTTCTTATAAATTGAAATTCAAACTTAATCTATACAAAAACTAAGGCTTATTGTTTTTTGAGATTTTTTTAGTAGCTTTGCTTATGAGTTTTTTCGTCTTTAATGAATTATTATAACTGTTTAATTAAAATTTTATTCATTTTTTGTTTCTTTTAATGACATGAATCTGATTTAATTTTGTTCAAATTTAGAGGCAAATTATTTTTCCTCAACAAATTAGCTAAATTTTAAAATCTCAAATGGATTGGTCTAGTGGTTGATATGCTCTTTTATCAAGTTTAATGTCTGGGTTCAAGTGTTACAATTGCGAAATGCATCATCCTCTTCCCATATCTTTATTATCAATTGTAAAAAATAAAAAAAAATAAAAACTGAATAAAAGTTTTTAGTTGATTTTTTTAAAAATTTGAAAAAAAAAATTATATTTTTTCAGATTTTTCTCGTCAAAAAAATAAAAAAATATTTTTTTTTATTAAATGATGAGAGAAATTTACTAAAAATAAAAAATTTAAAGCAACTATTTTTTTTTATTTAAAAAAACTAATCAAACTCAACCTAGCATTTCTGTCGGCTGGAGAAAGTAGATTAGGCTAACAGCAATGATGTCTTTTGACCTAACCTTTGACCATATCCAAATTCCATCCAAATGAGGAAAATTATTTTGGGACCAAACTATGTATTCTCCCCTCTATTTCATGATGCTAAATTTGAAAAATTATTTTTAAAAATTATCATTTGGCAGTTTAAAATTACTTAGAAGTGAAAAATTAAAATTTTCAAACGTCATATCAATTCAAAAGTAAACAGCAAAAGAAAAAAATGGACAGACAGAATGAGATTGTAGTAGTAAAGAAACATTTTGATAAATTAAAATTTTAAAATATTTGTTGTGGTAAAAATCTGGAAGAGTAACCAACAGTCAGAATTGCTCCTCGGCCTCGGCACTGGACTTCGGCTAAACTGGGGCGACCTGCACAGCAATGAGCAAAAGTAATCGGCCGGGGTGAGGCCGCTCAAAATCCCTCCGGTGTATGAATCAGACCAAAGCGATCAGGTGAATAATATAGGTAATGTGGGCGAGCACAATAATAAATGTGTTTGTGGTGCCTGTGTTGAGCGTACCTTTTTGTTATGGGGGAGCGACCTTTATATAGACGGAGTAATGACCCGTGTTAGTAGATAACGACAAGATCCTCGAAAGGATAAGTATGGAAGGATATCCTAATAGTTTTGGAGATAACGTAGGAGGTTGCCATTTGTAGAGCAATCCGCAATTATAGGAGTCGTGATGGAGCTGGAGTCTAATGGAGACAGTTCTCTTGTAGAGGTGGAACTCTTCATGGAGGTAGACTCCAATTGGGCAAAGGAATGACGGAGGAGGAGTCTCATGACAGCAGAAGTCTAATGGAGATGGAGTCCTTTTGGAGAATAAGTCTTTGAGGAGACGTCTCTCCTTCAGGCGAGATAAACCACCTCGCCCAAAGGCGATCTGGTGTAACCGTTTGTGAAGACGAAGCGGAGCTCAATTTATTAATAATACGAGGCGACCAGGAATATGAGTGTTGAGAACCTTTGAACGACGTGCCTTACTCGAAATATATTTAGATTTAAAACTTGTCAGATTCATCCCACATCAATATTTATTAAAAAAATGAACAAACAATGAAGAGGGGATTGAAGTAGTCGTTTATTAACATCTACTTTTACCCCGTTTTCTCAAAGTAGAGGTTGGTGCATGCGAACATGTACTTTCTTCATTCCATATTGTTAATTCTTCTTGGTTAATGGTGCTTTTAAATTTAAATTTTAATGTAATAATTATATGTTCTCTTAAAAATTAAGATGCTCAAATTAGACCAGCAATATGAAAATGGAGAGAGTAACAAATTAATGTATATGGAACATAAATTCACTACTCGAAATTAAAATGTAAGATGTGGAAGAAAATTAAATTTATTTGTTAACCTCAATTCACATTTTTGAAAAAAAGATATATACAATTGAATAAAAAGGGAATGTAAAATTATTGATGCATTCAAATTGAGGGATTTGGAATTTTTATAGTATCTCAAGCCACTATAACTACCTAGTGCTCTTTTCATCAACTCGATTTAATTTTTTATGATTAGCTTAACAGTTTTACGATATTAATGATTTGAATTATTATAATAAATTTAAAATACACTTATTTTAAAAATATTACAAGATTGTAGTGCTTGTAATAGCATTACCGTGGGCCAAGAGATAGGGAATTTGAAATGATGGGTGAGCAGAATTAATTGGATTGTGTGTGTTGTGGAAAAGTGAGGATCCCACCCTCCATAAATGCTGCAAAATGGCTAAGTCCGTACTCTGTGAATAGGCTGCCACCGTCTTTAATGCCAACACACACACTCTCTCTCTCTCTCTCTCTCTCTATATATATATATATATATAATATCTATGTATACATATCCTTGTGTCCTTTCCATTTGAAACAGCCTTTAACGCCCTTCACTCTCTTTCTTTCTTTTTTTTTTTCTTTTTTTTTTTCTTTTTGAGGAATCAGAAACCCATAAATGCCCTTCAATTTCATCTTTCTGGAATTTCTTTTATTTTTCTCAATAAATAAAGTTGTATTACTCAGAAACGAATGTACAGAATACTCCGGACATACTCAGGGAGATGGACAAAGCCTAAAATCAAGCAAAACTCCAAGACAGGGAGCAACTCAAAAGGAGCCAAGGCAATATGGCCCGACCCTACCCAGAAAGCATTAAGCCTATCAATACATGGAGAGACTTAAGTCTATCACTACATCAGGGACTAAGATCCGGGAATAGACTATACAAAATTTTGTAAAATTGAATTTGAATACGCTTAGAGATGGCCTCTGGCTGTTCTATTTTGTCTTCAAAAAGTCTTTTGTTTCGGGTTTTTCATATGTAGTATACTGTGCATGCGAGACCAATTCTTTTGATTTTAGCCGGGAACCTTGTGCCTTGGG
>BRYE01000014.1:14989574-14992074 GCA_030159115.1 Actinidia arguta var. hypoleuca | reverse complement strand
AAATGCGGGTCAGTTTCAGGCGTCACAACGGAAATGGACATGCCTTTAAACGGTTTATTATGCTCTGCCACAGGAAGCAGTACTCGTAATGAAGATAATGTGATGGCCGGTTCGGATTCTTCATGCTCAAACGAGCTGGAGGACTCGTCCGACACAGCTTTGCTGCTGCTCTTGGATTTTCCGGGTGACAACGACATGAGCTTTTTGGAGCTAAGCGATGACTATGCTTTTGTATCCTGCCATATTTGACTCAAAGCTTTCTTTAAATTGTGTCGTGGTTAACGATGATGTTGCAGCCTGTTGTATGTTTTGGTGTTTCCAGCTGCAAACTAAGTAGAAATAGGACTTCTTTGTGTACTCAGTTTTATTATTATTGGGCTCACTCAGATTAGTCCCTTGTGTATAGAAGATGCTAGTATGTTAGTCAATGATGGATTTTTCTTCTCATTATGAACTCCTCTGCATGATTAGGGTTCATTGTGAATAATTGAGACTCTCGAAAAACAATTGGAATTACCTTCTGGAAAATTGAAGAATGGAGGGTGAATCATGTGCTACAATCGTATAGAAGATTTTTCGTACTATATTGAGTGTGATTCGAGATTCAAGGCTCTCGTTTGTTAATGCGACGGAGAGAAATAAAGATGAGGAAGAGTTACCTCTATTAACCAGGATTAGTAGTCAAGTAAGCAGCAATAAGTAGGGACTCTCATACTCTTTACCAATTTGTAACTAGATTTTTATTTCCAATTTCTCTTATTACGTATATAATGTTGAGGTGAGCTAAAATTTTTGACCCGAAACCTTTGGGTCAGCTTAGTTGGACTTAGCTAAGTTTAGAGCGTAGTTGGTCAAACTAGGCATAATTGGGGCGGATTGCCCTAGAGGGTCAAGTGTTCAGGCCCAAGAATGAAAGCACTATTGTATCTAGAACGTTCTAAAACGTACTTAAAGAAAATGGATATATGAGTTTTGCTCGGAAAAAAATGAACTAGTTGAATTAGGATGTCAACAAAGGACTTTTGAAAATTAGGGGATATAGTTGAATCCTAGGACAACTGTCCTAGAATATCGAGTAAATATGTAAAAAGGAGCCCCTAGTTGAAGGTACACACACTTATCTCTTATCTTTTGAGTAATCTTAAGGGTCGGCAAAGGGCTGGGCTGGCCCAACCCGTTTCTTGTTGGGTTGGATTGGGCTTTTAAATATTTTTTTTTAAAAAAATATTTTATTCTAAATTAAAAGACTAAAAAGATCAAATATGAAAAAATTAATGCGTAATTACATGAAATTATTCATAGATATTGATTCTTTACATATAAAATATAAAATATTATAAAAAATTAATGTCTTTGAGGTGAGTCACAAGTTGGGCTACGGGCTGAGTCAGGAGTCAAGTCTTGGGTCGGCCCACGAATTTTAAAATTACATTTAAGTCCAGCCCATACTATCTGGACATGGCCCGAACTTAAGCTCTCTAGACCATAGGCTGGACTAAAGCCCGTTAGACTGAGCCGAACTTGAGCCAGGCCATGGGCCGTGGACTTTTGGATGACCCATAGTAAATCTTTCCCTCTTTCTTTCTAAACTGGTCTCTGGCTTCAGCATGGGAGGGAGGGTGTTAAGCGACAACGGGTAATTAGTGACGGGGTATCTTTGTAATTAACCCAAGTGTAAAATAACAAATGAAGAAGGAGGTCTCTGTAGAACGAGAAGTCACAGAGACAGAGAGAGGGAGAGGGGGAGAACAGGAAGAAGATCGTCGGAGGTGAGGAAACTCCGAAATACAATCATTCTCTCTATCTGTTAAACTTAAGCCAAGCTTAATCATCCCAAATGTATAGGAAAGAAACCCTAGAGTCGATCAATAATTTTTGTGTTCATTCTCACATTCAATTCTAGTAAGAATGTGTGATTATGGATTGAAGATGGTTCCGAAGACAATAAAAAACATTAAGAGCGCAATTTTTTTTTTGAAAAATGCAAAGGATGAAGGAATTTGCTTGAAGAAGCGTTACCCAGATCCACGATTGCCCTGCAAGATCTCATAATCTTTGTAGTTTAATTCTTACATTCAATAAGCGAAAGTAAAATAAATCTTCAGCTTTGGATTGACTGGATTTTGTGTAATTTTTTGTTGGAAGTTTTTTTTGATGAAAATATAGTTATTTATTTCTTTAACTTTTGATTGTTGCGTGTTCTTCTAAATAATTTAGCAATGAATATATTTTAAATGTCGTAGTTTCCAAATTCAATGCTTCAGTTTCCTCCATAGCTAATTAACTAACCTAACCATATGGTACCGTTTTATTTGTCAATGCTTAACCCCATCAGTTTTAGGAATATAGACTATACTACATATACGATTGTTCTTGTCATTATTTGAAAATTTGAATATTACTAGATATGAACCTATGAGATTATACTTTGTTTAGAGAGAGCTACATATGGTGATGCGTGTTCAGTTTAGATATTGTTCAAGAGTTCTACATACACAAA
>BRYE01000014.1:14974574-14982074 GCA_030159115.1 Actinidia arguta var. hypoleuca | reverse complement strand
TTCTACTTGTAACACGTTGTCTTGAAACTGAGGCTCAGGTTTGCAGACCTAGCGGCCATATCAGGGGAAGAAAACCTCCTCTTGGAGAATGCAACCAAGAGAATGACTCCGACTGTTGTGCAGAAGGAAAACTCTACCCAATTTACAAATGTTCGCCAGCAGTTTCTGATAATACTAAGGCCGTTCTTACTCTTAACAGTTTCCAAAAGGGTGGAGATGGTGGTGGCCCATCGGAATGCGATAACCAATATCACTCGGATGACACACCAGTTGTGGCACTATCAACCGGATGGTACAACAAAGGAAGGAGGTGCCTTAATGACATCATCATAAGTGCCAATGGCCGAAGCATTAGAGCTAAGGTTGTGGACGAGTGTGACTCAACTATGGGATGTGATGGAGACCATGATTATCAGCCTCCATGTAATAACAATATAGTTGATGCCTCAAAAGCCGTGTGGGAGGCCTTGGGAGTGTCTCGTGACAACTGGGGAGAAATGGATATCACTTGGTCCGACGCTTAAGTATTTGAGCTACACTTGTTCCATTAAAAGATTGTCTGCCCCTTGATCTTGTTGCTATAGTCTCAATGCATGATCTGCAGTAATATCTTGTAGTTAAGCTTGTTAATCCCGGTATTGTGTCCTTAAATTCATGGTTTTATGATTTGTAAAGCTAGACTAAACTCTATACCATGCTAGATCTATTTGAATACTTTCGGTTTATCTAAGTATGAACATTCTTATTATGTTGCTGAGATGAATATTGATGAAATCTTCTGAAACACCAAAAATGTTTATCTGAATTAGTTTAGTTCAAACTAAACTAAACCAAAAACTTCATCCCAACCACTCATCCAAATTCAAGTCCAACCAAACCGATTTTTAGTTTCAGTTCCCTTTGGACTGCTCCAAATAGGAATAATGTAAATATCAATCCCACATATAAATATCACCACGACCCCTGTGATTTTATCAAGTCAAATTGGATAGGAAATAAATTTCAACTCTTTTTTTGTTAGCAAGTTACGGGAGACGAGCACCCAAATAGGATGAGGATCATAACTGCATTTCTCATAACATTATTTGACATTGGAAAAGTAAAGAAAATGAATGAATGCCGTTTAAAGAATGTATTCAGATACTATCTGTTTGTTTTGGTTTCTTTCTTGAAGAAGTTGATCATGAAAATTGAGGAATTATTGAACTCAAACCGTTACTCTGGGGGTTTAGGAACTCAAACCGTTACTTTGGGAGTTCCGCGAGGCACTTATTTGTTCAATTTATATCATATGGTGAAGGAAACAAATGTTATATCATACTTTGTCAAAATAGTCACAAATGTATGTAATTGCAGTTTCCAAATTCTACATGACTACAATACTTACAGCTGGACGTTTAATTATGAGTTCAAGTCCAGACAAAGGCAAGTATAATTTTTGTCAAAACCCAACCATGCATTGCAAAATTCTGCATCTAAATTCCCTGTTTCCTAAAACAACCTGGAGATTATGCAGAAAGAGAGTCCGATGTATAGAGTGGACATAAGTATACAAGGTTCGGCTTAAAAGTGAAGTCACATAACTAATCCTAAGTGCTCATTACTCACTATATTACCAACCTAAAATATCATAAAAGTATAATTTTCTTCTCTTTTGTCTCTGTTCAGCATAATCTCCCATGTTATAACATGGGAGAGTCCAAGCAGGTGCTTCCCAGCCCGCGTCTTTCATTATTCGAAGAAACTGAAAACCCTTTTTTGGTTAGACTATCATTCATCTATTTCCATTATATTCACCTGTCATCATTTACCCGTAAACATGGAAAACACATAACACATTAAGCATACTTTTTCACACACTACAGAAAGAACTAACATAGCCGTTTATTTGTTTATTCGAAGGAATGATCTCCACACAATGGAGACTGCAACTTTGGCTGCGTATGCAAGTACATGGATTTTAAACAACCACCTTATATAAATACACAAGTGACTTAATGGTAATGGCAATAGGATGTGATGGGATGACCATTAAACAAGCGGCTTTGAAGATTAACAACAATTATCATCATTCCATATATTGCAGTTCACAATTCTCAGCTACCTCAACATACGGAACTTCATATATAGGTATGAAACTCATATAATGAAAATGATAAATCTAGCAGTTGGGTTTTATTTATTGTTTAATTCAGACTCTAGATTCTATTTTGGCTGGAGCTATCAACAATAAACATATTCCTTTCGAAAACAGTAAAATACAAATTTGAAGTCTTATTTGTTTCTTTCCTTCTAAGTAATGTATCATTACAACTCTGATATACTATAAAAAATCTGGAATTCCCTCCATGAGATCTTATAAATAACCAAAACTCGCATCCCATTAATATGAAGAACTACAACACTGAGGCTGAGAGAGAGAGAGTATGAAGACCTTCACTTTAGGGGCATTTCTGCTTATAATACTTATTGTCCTTGTAACACATTGTCCCCGAAGCTACATTGTTGTAAGGCGGCAAAATATTTAATTACAGAATCTGGCCTTGTTGCTAGGGTAGGGGCCTCCACCAAGCTATCGCTATGAAATAAGCTCAGTGACCCTCTGCGCTGGAGCTCGGTGCAGACAGTACTGAATGCAGGCACTGTCCGAGCTAAGACGATCGTTACTTCCAAGCTACTGCTATTTAGTAAGTTCAAAAGAATAACCGCACTAGAGCTTGGACAGGGGGAAACAGCTAGCGGTAATCCCAAGGGATGTCAGGGGACAGAAGATAACTTGATCGTCAAAGTTTATTTTGATAACCTCCATGCCCGGATAGAGACGTCGGCAACATGATGACAGGCTACTAGCCAGGCCTTAGGAGCATGGCTGGGTCATCTGCCTACTCACTGACACAGCGGTCGACACATACGAGCATGCGCCGAGCTACAGTCTGTCTAGGGACAAGACAGCTAAAGCGTCGAGGCACGTACTGAGTTGTGCCATATAAAGTTAGCCTTTCTTTCTCTAAAAGGTACGCGAATTTGGTCCAGGAGACATTTACTCTTTTCTCTATTCTCCGATCATCTAACTTGACAGTCGGAAATTCCGTTTTCCAGAAATAGCTGTTGCGGCCGTTCTCAGTATTTCAGTGTCGTAGGTAGGCCCTGACTGACTGGTGAACAATTGCAGTCACCCACTCAGCCGTAGGATCGCCGTAAGTGTCTATCCATGATTTCCTATCTCTCATTCTATAAACTCACACCCCACAATTGGCACCATATGTGGGAAATCGATTATAGACATTTGTAAGGTCAGTTTTAATGGCATCGCAAAGTAGCAACCATCCCAACAGTCAAGAAACCCATAGGGAGCACTTTCATGCTCCTAGAACTCCTAAAAACATAGGGGCTAAACTACTGGTTGATGCTCAGAGGGTAGCCAAGACCGCCTCTAGGCAAAAACTAGGTCAGTTGTTCCTTGAGGGAGGGATAGTAGGGACATAACCATCAAACTCCTATAAACTCAATTGACTGAAATGGCACAAATCCTGGTTGATAACAGACTGATGAAGCCAACCCAGGCTGTAGAAGGAGGACCCTCCAAGGACGGGACCAAAGGATCGAACCTCCTACCTCAAGAAGGTCAAAATAGAAGGCAGCATAGACCCCATGTTAGCCTGGACAATCGAAGCGATAGCAAATCCACGACATTGAGCAAGTGCAAAGTGTCGCCTAGCGGAGCTCCCTCCAATGTGGATGTCCGCGAGACTTTCAATGCTAAACGAAATCGAGAAGGTGATTTGCGAGATAAACTCAACAAACAAAATGCGGCATCATCGGGTAAAGTCGTTATCGTCCTAGAAGGGCTAGTGGCCCTCACTACTAGGCCTATGCCAAGGGAACCAATCCCGAGGTACTAGACGCAATTCTCTCGAGACATCGAGAAAATGGACCCACCAGGAAAATTCACTCCGCCAAGGTTTACATTGTACGATGGGAAGTCGGACTCAAGATCCCACATCAGTCATGTAAAACAGATAATGGCTCTTTAGAATCACTAATGTGCCAGATGTTCCCGTCGAGCTTAGGGGATATCGGGTTGAAGAGGTTCAACCGACTGCCCGCAGGATCAATGGAAGGCTTTCACGAGCTCACCGAGTCATTCATAGCTTAGTTCGTCATAAACATAAAAGTACCAAAAGGCATTGGCTCTCTCCTAACACTCAAGAAGGGAAAGAATGAATCACTCTACAACTACAACAAGATTGAAGAGTGTTCGTAGGAGTTAGTAGTAGCCAGTTACAAGCTAGGGCTAACTCCTAGCTAAAGACTTTGGGAAGACTTAACTCTCAGCCCTCTAGCCGATCTCCAGGACCTCATGTCCCGAGTTAAAATGTTTGCTCGGTTAGAGCATAACGTCCGCCAAGAGAAATGAAATGTAGGTATGGCTCCTCGGGGAGAAGGGCAATTCAAAAGGCAAAAGGAAAGCTCAGTTGATCACAAGTAAGTCCTTAATTTCTTTTGAGAGATCGACAACAACCTTCGGTAGCATGACTGCCCGCACAAGGGCTAAGCTGGTGTCGTGGTCCTTGGCGGAATTAGCCACTATTACCTGTTTGCCAAGCTCGATAGTAAAAAATTTAGGCTTCCACAACTCGACGTTCACACTCGAAGAAGGGAGGTAAGCTGAGCTTGTTCCCCCCACTTTCTTCTTGGTCTTTTCGGAGGGGCCCTCCGTGAACTCCTTCCTCTTGCACTTGTCTAGGACCAGGGTCTCCGATGAGCTCGGTTCGACCTACCTATTTAGCTAGTACCAAGATTGGATCAGGGGTTGGCAGTGGCTCCTAGATGATAGGGGGAGTTGCTATAGGAGGAGGATCGGTGGTTGGCTGACTCGCACCAAATGTGTGCTTGAGTATAACCCCAAGATTAGGTCGGCGGAGTAGTATAACTCGGTTGTACGAGGTCGATTCCACAGAGAGTTGTGTAATCAATAACAAAAGGATAAAATTGCCCTCTCTATTGCTCACAATAGGGATGAACAAAATATTTATAAAAAGAAATTAAAATTCTGATTGTTTTTGAAATTGTTGGTCTTTTGAAATTAAATAACACTTAGGATTAGAAAAATTAATGCAAACTTGATTTTAATCTAATATGAAATGGTCTTGGGATCTATTGTTCAAACCAATTTCGAGTTTTGAAATTCCAAGGGTAGAGAGTGGAGAGTAAATAACTCAAATCCTTAAACTTCGTGGTGAGTCTAGGATTCGGAAGGTTCAGCAATTAAACTTCCTAATCACTTCAAAATTTCAATTTCTAAATTGATTCGGGTTGTTGTATTCAAGAATAAATACCATTGATCTACGCAAGTGTTATACTAAGACTAGGCTTATGCATAATCCTTGCCGAACATAGTCAATTATCCAAGGTTTCGATAGTATTTAAAAAAAAAGAAGTAGAAGAATCACATAAACTAGAAAATTTTATCTTTGAAGTCCAATGTCACTTTTTCCCTTTTTACCCAAAACTTTCAATTGATTATCCCAATAAATCCCAAGGCAAGAAGGTTTAGCCACTCATATTTATCTAAGAACTACTTTAATTAATTGAAATATAACTAGAAAATGATGAAGAAATGCAAAGAAACCAAAAACTTGTATTGAAAATTTGATTACAATCGATTTCAACTAAAGAGAGAAAAACTTACAAAAAAGAGACAAATCTCTTCACTACTCTTCTATATTTAAAAACAACCAACCTCATTCCAACAAAAAAGAAAAACCACACACCCTTCCTCTCTTTCCCTCCGAGAAAGAGAAAAAAATATATTGTAAAAAGAAAATTCTTTTTTTCTAGAGAGAGAGAAGAGAGAGATATGTCGGATCGTGAGATATGGGAGAGTGTGAGATATGGAATAGAGTGATATGGTATGGGAGAGTATGAGGTATGGGAGAGTATGATGTGGGAGAGTGTGATATGAAAACAAAAATGGTTAAAGTGATGTGGGAGAGAGTGAGAAAGGTAAAGTGGGTTTTCTGCCATTTTTGACTTTGTTGCTATTTGTTGACCACGTCTGTTCCATCTAAACCGGTTCAGATTTTTAAAGTGAACCAGTTCAAAATTTTCTGACAACCTTCTATTCTTGGTGAACCGGTATAACTTTTTGAGGTGAACCGGTACAACTTTAGCTGAAAACTTTCTAGTTTTGGTGAATCAGTACAACTTTTTGAGGTGAACCGGTACAACTTTAGCTGAAAACTTTCTGTTCTTGGTGAATCGGTACAACTTTTTAAGGTGAAGCGCTACAACTTTAGCTGAAAACTTTCTGTTCCATCCGCGTCGTCTCACCTTCTTGTCTCTTCCGATCTCTTTAATGATCCTTTTGTACAGCAAAACTATTTTAAGACCATTTGCACAAGACAACGATTAAAAAGTACAAAACATATGTGCAAGAATGCTAAAGTGTGAAGGAATATGATGAATAAATTGTAATATTTTGTGTCAATCACACCCCCCAACTTAAGTTTTGCTAGTCCCTAGCAAATTTCTCCCAAAATTAAATTCTGACTTAACTAGTGGTTTTAACATTACGGTATGCTTGAGACCTATTTAATAACAACCACACGATTTACTATTTGAAAGTAGCCGAAAATACCATGCGCTCAATCCATCTATTCCGATTGAGTTTCAATTTCATTTATCACGTGGTAGTGTCGCTCACGATAAAATCACTCTTTTTTTAAAAAAATCGAAGCACAAACCCCACAAGCATGTCAACAAGATAGGCATACACAAGTTATAAAAGACACTATTCAATTCAATTCATGACTAATGTCATTAATAGAGTTAACATGGACTTTGAAGCTTGAATTGACCTTGGTTGCCAAAAATTGGGATAGACCAAAATGGGATGATAGCTTACACTGTGGTGCGGTTTTCTACCCAAAATTTCTGTCACCCAACCCATCGAACTACTAAGTAATATTGACGAAAGAAAAAGAAAATAACAACAAACTACTATATGCCCCATAAGTTCTGACCTACTCCTAGTCTTCCTCTTCCTCTTCCTCGTCGTCCTCATCCTCTTCATCTTCTTCATCAACCGACTCCACATAGGTTGTGCCAGTGTACTTCTTAACTTCCATTACACAATAAGCCAGCTGACTTTTCAAAACTTTCTGCTCTCGCATAATGTCATCTTGGCGGCAAAGGATTTTGTTCAATAATTCCTCAATTTTTGCTTTCCAAGTTATGCTCTTTGGCTTTGGCTGCTTTGCGGTGGTTGGAGTAACAGAAGTGGGGGTGGATTCAGATGTTGAGGCACGAGACATGGCTCTGCACTTGTTGACTGACCCAAGAGTAATTGGACCCACTGGCGGCTTAACAATCTTCTCAACCCAAAAAGGAACTCCGGCTGATGCACACAACGAGGTCACCATTGCTACAAAAGCTAAATTTGCATTCTTCGGAGAGTGTTTCTTAAATGCTGCCATCTTATTCCAAATGAATTGGGCA
>BRYE01000014.1:14962074-14969574 GCA_030159115.1 Actinidia arguta var. hypoleuca | reverse complement strand
TGTTAATTTCAACAGCCATGTTTCCAAAAGACAATTTTAAAATACCCCCTTGCACATGTATGATGGCATCACAAGTAGTTAGAAAGGGTCGACCTAAGTTAATTGGAATATGGTTTTGGGCATTGGGGTCAACAGCCGAATGTGTATCTAAAACTACAAAATCCGCTGGGTAATAAAACTTGTCAACCTTTACTAAGACATCCTCCACTATCCCTCGAGGGGCATTGATAGACCTATCCGCTATTTGAAGTGTGATTCTAGTGGGTTTCAGTTCACCTAGCCCCAATTGCTCATACACAGAATATGGCAATAAATTCACACTCAAACCTAAGTCTAAAAGACAACCCTCTATCTTATGGTCTCCTATTACGCATGTCACGGTAGGACAATCTGGATCTTTATACTTTGGTGGGGTTTTGACTTGTACTACGGATTGGACATCTTTAACACGAAAGGCATTCTCTCTAACGTTTAACCTCCTCTTAATAGTGCATAAATCCTTAAGGAATTTAGCATAAAAGGGCACTTGTTTAATGGCTTCTAAGAGAGGTAGATTTATTTTTGACTTATTTGAAAGTCTCATAAATCTTGGAACTCAAGTTATGCTTTGGTTTGGCCAACAGATGGGGGAATGGAGCGTGAGACAAAATATCACGTTCTTCCCTCAACGTTCCTAATCGCTCGGGAACAGACTCAATCTTTTTCTCCCTCTCTTCATCTCATCTTTCACTACCTTTCTTCTTTTCCCTTGGATCTACTTCAATCTCCTTGCCTTCAATTGGCTCTAGCTTTTTCTCAACTAAAGGTTCTACTACCTTAGTTGGGTCTACCTCAAACTTGGGGTCCTTAGGAAGCATTGTTTTGTCAATGACCTTACCACTTCTTAAAATAGTAATGGCTTGAACTTGGTCATGATTAGGTGATGATTGGTTTAAGATTTCTGTGGAATGAACTTGCCTAAATGGGTTTGGTTGAGGTTGTGCAGGCAACTTTCCCTTTTCCGTAAAGGTTAAGGCTTATGTTAGAAGAGTCAATTGACTCTTTATGTCATCTAACATCTTATCAACCCACGAATTTACCCCCAATTGGGTTTGGACAAATTGTTGGACAGTGTCCTCCAATGACCTTTTGTGCGGGGGTTGATATGTGTTGGCATGTACTTGAGGTGGGGGTTGGAATGGTTTTGGTTGAGCTAGAGGTGGAGGTTGATAATGATGTGGTTGTGATGATGGAGGTGGCGCTTCATAAGATTGAGGGTTAGGAAACCCTCCTTGATAATCTTGGGGGTTTGATGTCCCCTCATTACGCCATCCAAAATTTGGATGATCCCTCTAACTCGGATTATAGGTGTTGGAATAGGGGTTTCCCCCTCCTCGATTGTATTGGTCAATGGCATTTACCTGGCCATGTAAAGCCTCCTTAATACCCAGAATGACAGGGCACGACATGGTGTCATGCTCACACAGCGCAACAAACATCCTTAGACTCCTCACTCCCCACTGAATTTATCTTTTTAACTCTAAGGCCTCTAATTTCCTTGCCATGATGCAATCCTAGCGTTCACATCATCAACCTCTTTCAATTGATACTTTACCCCTTGTGTGTTGACCCTACTTTCGGGATTTTGGGTCCCAGTTGTTGCCCAATCTCGAGTTAGATTCGCAAGGTAATCAAAATAGGAGTAAGCTTCATGAGATTGCTTATCCATGAAAGTACCTGCGCACATAGTCTCCACAAATTGTTTCAATTGGGGTGTAAGGGCAGCGTAGAAGATGTTAATTATATGCCATTCGGCATAGCCATGATGTGGGCAGGATGTGAGAAGTTCCTGAAATCGCTCCCAACATTGGAAAAAGTTTTCCCCTTGCATCGGAGAAAATTATAAAATTTGGCGTCTAAACGTCTCTGTTTTGTTTTCAGGGAAAAATTTCTTCAAAAATTCCCCTTGTAGAGTTTTCCAAGCGTGGATGGAAAGTGGTCTCAATGAATTGAACCACGTTTTAGCTGTATCCTTCAAACAAAATGGAAAAAGTTTAAGGAAAAAAATTTCTCTTGGACAAGAGTTGTCCATAACCAATGAGCATGTATCCTCAAATTCTTTGATGAAAGCATAAGGCTTTTCCGATTCTATCCCATGGAATTGGGGAAGCATTTGCATCATGCCTGGCCTTATATTCAAAGTGGCATAGTGAGGTAGAAACACAATACATGAACTCGGTGCTTGTCGCGGCGGGTTCATGTAGTCTCTTAAGGTGCGAAATTAGGGAGCTCTCATGTCTCCATGAATGTTCTCGCCTTCCATGTTATCACCCCTTAAACCATGTGCCGGGTTCAGAGGTGGTGGGTTTTGTGGCAATCCACCCATTGGTGGGTTGAGCAATATATTTGGATTTTGTTGGGCATGGTTGGGGGGAACAAGATTTTGTGGTCCACCTTCCTCATTCATGTCTCCCATAAGTAAAGTGTCCAGGTCGACAACTAACAAAAGTCCTAAGGAAGGAATGTTAGCTGGTGATGGTGGGTCGACTCGTGTAAGGCGTCTATTTTCTTCTCGTGCCCAATGGGACATGCATGTAAAATGTGCCAATAGTATGCCTTTATCCTAGTCAGCACATCATACAAAAGCTAAACTAAATTTTTTTTCTTGCCAAACAATGGCAATCCAACCTAACCTTCAATCTCCACAAAGTTTATACCACCAATTTGCATATATAGCACAAACTATCCTATCGCCTCTAATGCTCCTAGCGATATGCAATAAGACTAATTAATCAAACAAAAGAAACTATTAAAAAGAAAGAAAGAAAACCTAGCTAGTTATTCAAATAAAGGCTAAAAAACTTACCTAGGCCCAAAGCCGTAGATGCTTCCATGGAGGGTGGGTGATGAATCCCCACCTTGTTTTTGTAAATTTTTCTTTAGTTTGCTCGTTCCTTCAACTCCTCGGCAACGGCGCCAAAAACTTGACTCGCACCAAACGTGTGCTTAAGTATAACACCAAGATTAGGTCGGCGGAGTAGTATAACTCAGTTGTACGAGGTCGATTCCACATAGAGTTGCGTAATCAATAGCAAAAGGACAAAATTGCCCTTTCTATTGCTCACAATAGGGACGAACAAAATATTTATAACAAGAAATTAAAATTCTGATTATTTTTGAAATTGTTGGTCTTTTGAAATTAAATAACACTTAGGATTAGAAATATTAATGCAAACTTGATTTTAATCTAATATGAAATGGTCTTGGGATCTATTGTTCAAACCAATTTCGAGTTTTGAAATTCCAAGGGTAGAGAGTGGAGAGTAAATAACTCAAATCCTTAAACTTCGTGGTGAGTCTAGGATTCGGAAGGTTCAGCAATTAAACTCCCTAATTACTTCAAAATTTTAATTTCTAAATTGATCCGGGTTGTTGTATTCAAGAATAAATACCATCGATCCACGCAAGTGTTATACTAAGACTAGGCTTGTGCATAATCCTTGCCGAACATAGTCAATTATCTAAGATTTCGATAGTATATAAAAAAAGAAGAAGTAGAAGAATCACATAAACTAGAAAATTTTATCTTTGAAGTCCAATGTCTCTTTTCTCTTTTTTACCCAAAACTTTCAATTGATTATCCTAATAAATCCCAAGGCAAGAAGGTTTAGTCACTCATATTTATCTAAGAACTACTTTAATTAATTGAAATATAACTAGAAAATGATGAAGAAATGCAAAGAAATCAAAAACTTGTATTAAAAATTTGATTACAATCAATTTCAACTAAAGAGAGAAAAACTTACAAAAAAGACACAAATCTCTTCACTACTCTTCTATATTTAAAAACAACCAACCTCATTCCAACAAAAAAGAAAAACCACACACCCTTCCTCTCTTTCCCTCCGAGAAAGAGAAAAAAATATATTGTAAAAAGAAAATTCTTTTTTTTCTAGAGAGAGAGAGAAGAGAGAGATATGTCGGATCGTGAGATATTGGAGAGTGTGAGATATGGGATAGAGTGATGTGGTATGGGAGAGTATGAGATATGGGATAGAGTGATGTGGGAGTGTGATATGGAAACAAAAATGGTTAAAGTGATGTGGGAGAGAGTGAGAAAGGTAAAGTGGATTTTCTGCCATTTTGACTTTGTTGCTATTTGTTGACCACGTCTGTTCCATCTGAATCGATTCAGATTTTTAAAGTGAACCGGTTTAAATTTGTTTGGCAACCTTCTGTTCTTGGTGAACTGGTATAACTTTTTAAGGTGAACCGGTACAACTTTAGCTGGAAACTTTCTATTCTTGGTGAATTGGTACAACTTTTTGAGGTGAATCGGTACAACTTTAGCTGGAAACTTTCTATTCTTGGTGAACCGGTATAACTTTTTAAGGTGAACTGATACAACTTTAGCTGAAAACTTTCTGTTCCATCCGCGTCGTCTCACCTTCTTGTCTCTTCTGATTTCTTTAATGCTCCTTTTGTACTGCAAAACCCTTTTAAGACCACTTGTACAAGATAACAATTAAAAAGTACAAAACATATGTGCAAGAATGCTAAAGTGTGAGGGAATATAATGAATAAATTGCAATATTTTGTGTCAATCATTGGCGCAGACTTCTTCAGGCCCAGGGTCCTAAACTTCACCATGTTAGTCTCACCCGAGGTCAAGTGACTATCGTTGCCTTCTGTGAAGGAATGAGCTATCTCGACCTCTCTCGCAAAATGGAACGGGGCATAGGCGAGATCGTCTGAATGCTCGTTGTCTAAGCTCGAGATATCAATGGAGTTGGTAGGAAACTCTAGCTTATTTGCTGGAGGCACCTAGTTTATTCGCCTATTTAACATGAGCTGGCTGACTATTTCCTTTCCTTCTTCTTCCTTGCTGTCTGAAGATTCTGAAGAGGAGTAGCTTGACGAGCTTGAGGTGACGCCCTCTTCTCAGCCTTGAACTCGGGTAAGGGGAAGGTTCGCGTTGAGCTTGGCTCTGGAACTTTCCGAATTGAAGTCATCGCGCTGCGGAGCCCAACCCTTAATACGTAGGGGAGGGAGCCTGATCTTGTTGAGCTCTTCAGCATTATGCGGGATCACGTGCCAATAGACCAACTCGTACGCAAGAAGATCAACTACCTTCCTCAAAGCCTGCCTATTATTGATGGCTTGAATGGCTTCCTTGCATTCTTTAGATCAGCGTTTGAATTGGTCGTTGAAATTTGCATAGGTAGAAATAAGTATCAGTATCAGCATAAGAAACTTCAAAAGTGTAAAGGTTACAGATTCAGTAAAGGAAATACTTACTATTAGGAAGATGCCCATTGTAACTCGGGAATGCCAAGAGACCATCGTCCCCAGCCAGGAACTCCCACTTGCTTGAAACCCAAACAAACTCATCGATGAACAAGTCCTTATCTGGGTTGTTAGTAACCAATCTCGTTTGTGGCTGGCAAGGGTTCCTGAGACGTAAGTAATGGTTCTAGACACAAGATCGGCAAAACCATCATCAAAATTATAATATTGAAACTGAACATCCCCATACTAAGTACATATTAAAGGACGTAAAAAATCCCCTTAGGTTATCCTGCCTCTAGTCATGTTCCACTTCATTCTCGTTACTTGAAATGTTATGTACAACTACGTCTTAACCATTAAGCTAGTGTGAGTCAAGTTACATAAAACATACTAGGGCCTATGAAATTTATGTCATAAATTCATTTCAACATGAAGTAACTTCATTTTTGTCAATCCTTTTATCAAATTGTTGGCTCATCTACACTAATTACTCTTGATCTCTGTCAAGATTTCAAAATCGTATATGATTGACACTTGTAACACATTTACCTGTTCAACAATAACCAGAAATTAGGGAGCTACCCCAATATAATATGTGGCATGATATCACCCAGATCATCTGGCTATGATCCTCCTTATTATATCACTTCTTGCTATATTCTTTTTCCCTAGCAGACGAGGCACCGTTCGAATCATGTGTCGTCTAAAATATATTTTTCTAAAGTAATCATTTTTTTTATAATTCACGGCACATTTAAAACATAACATGTATTTAATCCAAAAAAATATCATTATGTCTAATAAACAAAATCATACATGCTTTAATCATAAAACTTTTACTTTTAAATAAGTAAAACATAACAAGACTTGCATTAGGTTTATCTCAAGCTTTTTCAGTGTTCGCTAGTAAGTTAAGTGCCCCTTGATTTCCGGTCCTATAATTAACAAATTCTGAATTTAATATCTTGCATATCTTATTTGCTTGATTACATTATCATTTAGTACACTGAGTCTAAGGATAGAAGGAATGTATGGGGTATCGGAAGGGGCAAGTTTTTCTGACAAACTGTCTTTAGTCAAAATTTGGCTAAGTGTGAAAAAATAAAATATTAAAATATTATTTTCTTCAAACCATTTTTTCGGTATTTGTTCTTTATACCTTGAATGATTTTATGTGAGTTTTATTGCAAGGTATACCTTATATAAGAAGAATTATTTTTTAAAAAAAATTACAGAAAATAATTTTTGTACTAAAATTTGAAATTTTACCTTTTGATTTAATAATTTATATATATATATATTGAATTTGAATTGGGGGTATTTTTCTTATTTACATTGTAAATTTAAAGTAAAAGAAAAAGTAAGGTTTATGACTTTTATTTAAATATTTTTAATAGAAATAAGTATGCTGGCAAAGGACTGGACCAGAACTATGCCAACCATAATTATCAGAACCAAACCGATCAAGACACTGGTTCAATGGCTTGCTGGTTCAACTGAGTTTCAATTGGTTCAATCGGTCATATAATTAATAATTAATAAATAATATATTTAAATTAAAAAAACATATTTAAAAAGTGCTTTATAATTTAATATTTTAATATTTTAATAATAACAAGCAGATTTGAGGAACAAGAACCAATTGCTCCTCCAGTACAATCCAGTCCATAAGAAAGTCCTATTACTCATTCATGATGGAAAAACTCGTCATTAATTTTAAAAAAATAAAATTAATTTTTTGTATAAATAATAAGCTGAATGTATCTTACAAAATTAATGATCTAGATTGTTAAAATTAGAAAAAATTACACTGACCTCTCATGAGGTTTGCTTTTAATACAAATTCTTCTCTAACATTTGAGAAATTATACTGATCTCCCTATAAGAGTTGGTATCCTAAATGTGATGACAAGATTACTTAAATACTCTTATATATTATGTTAAATGACTTGATTATTCTTTTGATAAAAAAATAAATCTCTCTTTCTCTGTCTCTCTCACTCACACACACACACACACACACACGAGAAAAAAGTCAAGTTGTTTTTTCTTCTCTCTCACACAAATCAAATTAGGTTCGATTTTTTTTAATTTTGATTTAGTTTTTTCAAAATTATACAAAAGACAACTTCAAGAGATGAGATATGCGAGATGGTGGATGCAAGATTAGAGGAGAGGAGAGGAGAGAGAGGGGTTAAAATTGGATTTTAACAAAAAATTGTGATGACATCA
>BRYE01000014.1:14954574-14957074 GCA_030159115.1 Actinidia arguta var. hypoleuca | reverse complement strand
AATATATATATATATATAAGGTTTATGACTTTTACTTAAATATTTTCAATAAAAATAAGTATGCTAACAAAGGACTGGGCCAGAACTGTGCCAACAATTGGTCAAAATGGGCCTTTCAAGCCTCGACCGATCAGAGAAAAGTTCAACCGGTCAAAGAAAAACAAGACCGATCGAGGAAAAGATGGACCAATCGGGGACAAAACAGTAGGTTTACTGAAAAGCTGGATCGGTTGGGGAAAGTTGGACCGGTCCAGGACAATGCAGAATATTATTTTCTTTTCCCTGGCTTGGATACCAAGCATATTTTTGGCCACTAAACCTCTAAATCAGGAAAAACACTTTAAATAAAAGTTGTAGGTATTTGAAATATCTTTTATACACAACTTAAATCAAGTCAAAAGGTTGTCGTATGAGGGATTTACGCCTAAAATACTAACTGACTATTTAAAAAAAAATAGGACCTAACTTCTACTTGGATTTCAATCTTAACACGGTGTAAACGTGTTGTACTGTCAATTTATTTCAGACTCTATTCCGTTATATAGCATGTTACTCCTAAATGAGATGATTATGTGTTTTTAGAAGTGTACGAAGATTACAAAAACTAAGAGACTCGAAAAAGGATCACATGAAACGGAGAAGATTTTCGCTTTATCTCTATTTCCCTATCTCTTCCTCTTCCTCTTCCTCTTCCTCTATTTTCACAACACTTCCTTCTCTTTCTCTTTTTCTTTTTCTTTCTCTTTCTTTCTCTCTCTTTTTCCTTTGCAAGCACTCCTAGTCCAAAAATTTGGACATAATTGGTGGGGTGGGTGTCGAGTCACCCCCACCATGTGGGTCACATGGTTCCACATGGCTCACTCCATGTATGGATGACAGTGTCCCAAAAGTGTGACATGAGCTCAGTTTTCTATTCCATTTTATCAAAAAATCTTTTCGGATAAAAATTCTTTTATCATAAAAATTCTAAAAAATTACTAAAATTCTACTAGTGTATTTACATTATTTTCCTTACTTTGATAAGATAAAAATAGTTAAGGGTTGGGGTATTACATAATATCTCGTGTTTAAATTGTTAAGCCTGTTATTATGTTCTTAATTCATGGTTGTATGAGTTCTAAAACTAGCATAAACTCTTGAACATGCGTGCTAGATCTACTTGAATACTTTGTATTTATCTAAAATAGTATGAACAATAAACTCTTATTAGCAATTATCACCACGACCACTGGGTTTTTAATCAAGTCAAATTGGGTAAGAATATAAATTCCAACTCTTTCGGTTTTCAGATATCTGAGAGGAGCAACCAAATAGCATTAGGATCATAACTTCATTTCTAATAACAAGTGTTGACAATAGAAAAAGAATGTATAAAAGTTAAAGAATGTAACAATTTCCAAAATCTTTATGAGAAAAATAGTTATTGGATGTTTAATTTTGAATTCAAGTACGGATGAAGGCAAGCAAATTTTTTTGTGCGAAGAGAAAACTCTACCCAATTTACAAATGTTCACCAGTAGTTTCTGGTAATATGAAGGTGGTTCTTACTCTCAATAATTTTCAAAAGGGTGGAGATGGCGGTGGCTCATCAGAATGCGATAATAAGTACTAGGATAGTACAACAAAGGAAGAAAGTGCCTCAATGACATCATCATAAGTGTTAATGGGCGAAGAGTTACAGCTAAGGTTGTGGATAAGTGTGATTCAACTATGGAATGTGACGAAGACCATGATTATCAGTCACCGTGTAATAACAATATTGTTGATGCCTCAAAAGCTGTGTGGAAAGCCCTAAGCGTGCCTCATGGTCAATGGGGCAAAATGGATATTACATGGTCTGATATTTAAGTTTTTTCGAGCTACTTATGTTTTCACTAAAACTTTGTCTTCCCCTTGATCCTGTTGTTAATTTCACAATTCACCTATGAGATTCAGAAAACTATGTACTGTCTGCTAGAATATCTTATATCTTCTGATCCTAATTATGTGATCTTAATTCAAGATGAATGGATTCCAAAACTAGTTAAGACTTATTCCATACTATTTCTGCTAGAATATTTTTCACTTCTCCAAAAAAATCTCATATCGGTCAATCCCATGGGACTGCCTACCCCTAATCACAGCATGGATGACCATGGCATTGCTGAGAGTGCCCATGATGTTTACCAAATTTACATATCTATATCTTATAACAAAATAAGGGACAAAAAATTATAACAAATGAAAAATAAAAACTTTACAGATATTAATCGTGGATGCAGTAAATGGGCAAGATCTAGAACCAACTATCAGTACATAAAGATTTAAATTTCCAAAAAAATATTACCGTAGAATGAAACCAAGAGGATATTTAATTTCCACCACTATTGACAAAATAGGTGAACATGTACGCATTTGTGTTTGTGTGTGTTCTGTCTAGACCTGGGATTAAGTGCTTCATGCAAAAAAGGAGACCTCAAATTCACCGTGGTCAAGTTTCATTCTCGGTATTTTTCATCAC
>BRYE01000014.1:14917074-14924574 GCA_030159115.1 Actinidia arguta var. hypoleuca | reverse complement strand
ATGTGTTGTCCTTGCCCAAAATTTGAAAGAATCTGTTGTCTAGTTCTCTGCTGAGCAAACACGGTTTCTATATGATTTTTGAGGTAGATAAGGTTATTCTATCTAAAGCTGGAATGTATGTAGGGAAAGATTGTATGACCGATGGTCTTTTGAAGATGAACGTAATGACTATAATCCCTACTATTAATAAAAAGGAATTCCCTATTATTTATGTGCTTAAGTCTTCCATTTTGTGACATGCTATATTATGGCATGTTAATTATGATTCTATATGTAGACTAATTAGTTTGGATCACATTCCATCTTTCTATATTGAAAAAAATCACAAGTGTAAAACTTGTGTTGAGGCGACGTTAAATCAATCTTTGTTTCATTCGGTTGAAAGCAGAATCGAGCTATTAGGATTAATCCACACTGATGTGTGTAATTTGAAGTATGTCCAAACATCTAATGCAAATAAGTGTTTCATTACTTTCATCGATAATTGTATGAAATACTATTGTGTATACTTGCTAAAGAGCAATGATGAAACTTTGGACAAATTCATTCTTTATAAGAATGAGGTAAATAATTAACTTAGCAAGAAGATTAAGATTGTGAGAAGTGACCGAGGTGGTGAATATGAATTACCATTTGTGGATACTGTGGAGAACACAGAATTATCTACAAAATCGTCACATCTTATTCTCCTTAGTAAAATGGAACTGCTGAACGAAAGAATCGTACCTTAAAGAATATGATGAATGTTATGTTGGTAAGTTCTAGATTGCTTCAAAACATGTGGGGTGAAACAATTCTCACCACTAACTATATCCTGAATATAGTATATCTTGCAAGAAGTTGGATAAAACGTCATATGAATTGTTTAAGGGTAGAAAACCTACTTATAACTACTTAAGGACGTGGAGGTGTCTTGCGAAGGTGGCTTTACCTCCTCCTATGGAGGAAAGAATAAGTCTAAAAACCGTTGATTTTGTGTTCGTCAGTTATGCACACAACAATAGTGCATATCAGTTTCTTGTATATGAGTCTGTTATACCAAATATTCATAAGAATATCTATATGGAGTCTAGAAATGCATCGTTTTTAGAACACGTATTTCCGTATAGATCCATTGGAGAGTTTAGTTTAGTGAAACGAACTCTACATCCTGCTAATGATAGTAGTAGAGACCAAGAAGATGAAGTACTCACAGAACTCAGATGTAGCAAGAGAGCTAGAACGTCGATATCTTTTGGTCCAAAATTCCTAACTTATATATTAGAGAGTGAGCCTCAAACGTACAAGGAAGCTGTGAGATGTCTTGAGGGTACATTGTGGAAGGAGGCTATTAAGAGTGAGGTTGATTCAATTCTTCAAAATCATAGTGAGAACTGATGGATTTACCACTAGGCAATAAGCCTCTGGGCTACAAATTAACCTTCAAGAGTAAGATGAAAGTAGATGGGTCAATAGATAAGTACAAAGTTAGGCTTGTTGTCAAAACATATAGACAGAAAGAAGGCCTAGACTACTTTGATACTTATTCATCAGACTTGAGAATTAAATCCATTCGAATGATAATCACGATGGTAGCTTTGAAAAATATCGAGATACATAAGATGGAAGTCAAGACAACTTTCCTAAATAGAGATTTAGATGAAGAAATCTACGTGGAACAACCTGAGGGATTTTCCTCACATGAACAAGAAGGGAAAGTCTATAGGTTTGTTAAATCTTTGTATTGTCTCAAGCAAGCGCCGAAACAATGGCATGAGAAGTTTGACAATGTTATATTGTCTAGTGGCTTTAGGATCAATGAATGTGACAAATATGTATATTTCAAGAACACAAACGAAGGGTACGTCTTTTTGTGTCTTTATATTGATGACATGATATGTAGTAACTATAAGGTTATCCAATCTATCAAGAACATGTTAAACTCGAAGCTCGACATGAAGGATATTGGCTTGACAGATGTGATTCTGGGTGTCTTACTCTCTTTTAGGAAAAAAAGCATCACTTATGGGTTAATTCATTCATTTAGTCATTGAAATTCTGATCCGGTCTTTTCTATAAATTATTTATTGAATTGAAGACTTATTATTTTGGTGACTAAAAGAAAAGTGAAATTATGGATCATAGTTGCAAGAACTCCTATAGATATAAATCTCTACTTATTCAAGAATGGGGGAAAAGCATATACCAATTGGAGTATTCTCGAATAATTAGGAGTTTGAAGTACTTGATGAGTTGTACAAGGCCCAAATATAACCTACTAAGTGAGTAGTCTAAGCTGATACACGAGTAATCCAAGAAATGATCACTAGAAAGCGATAGTAATGTTGCTACGCTATTTGAGGTATACTCGTGATTTTGGACTGCATTATACCAGATATCCAACAGTACTAGAAGAATATTGTAGTGCAAATTGGATATCATATATGAAAGACTTGAAATCCACGAGTGGATATGTCTTTATGCATTATGGTACAACGGTGTCTTAGAAATCTTCAAAATAGACATGCATTACACGTTCTACGATGGAATTAGAGTTCACTGCTCTAGATAAGGTGACTAAAGAGGCCGAGTGACTACACCAGTTTCTAAAGAATATTTCAAGATAGTCGAAACTTGTATCTACGATTACCATCCATTACGATAGTCAATCTGCGATTGTTAAGGCACGAAGTAATATGTATAATGGTAAGCCTAGATATATTCATCATAGACATAATACCATTAGACAACTGTTCTCAAGTGGGGTTGTCGCTATTGACTACTTAAGGTTAAAAGACAATATCATGGATCTGTTTACTAAAGGGTTAAACTGAGAGCTAGTTAACCAAGCATTGAAATAAACGAGTTTAAAGTCTATGACATAGAAACATATCGTGAAGGACAATTCAACATAGTTGACTAGAGATCCCAATATCTACGTTCAATGGGACAACCTACTTGCGTATATCTAAGATAATCACTATGGACTTGAATAACTCCTACCCATTCCTATGATGCACAATGATTATGAAAAAGGTTAAGCATTGACTTTTAATGACTATTTGCACTGGTGAGTCAGGCTGAGTATAATGATATACTCATGATAAGAAGTCATATATGTGAGCATGAAGTAGGGCCGCTTCTTTGAGAATTTGGAAAGGTGAAATTCTCAAGAAAATACTTGCAAAATCAAAAATAATTTTTCATGGCTGAAATGGACACAACTGTGAGAATTGAACTATGTTAGAAGAAGTTCATGATTGAAGTCTATTGTCTCAATTTACACCAATGATGGCACAATTAAAGACGGGCCCACTAGTTTGCTAGTAAATTCGATAGGCTTTAAAAGCTACCTATCATATGCAGGAATTATCTGTTGTCTCTCTTTCGAGTCAACTATGTATGCTGCATCAGTTTGTTAGCCAATTTTATTCAGGGGGGATTGTTGGAATTTTGGTCTGAATGAAGTTAAGTGTTGATGGGTCTCTCACTTGTAGAGGTCAATTAGAAAAAAATATTTTTTGAAGATAAACTCCTCACATCACAATCTAATTGGGAAAAGGATTCTTCCTTTTCATAGTTTAATAGAGAAAATGACTCTAGCCTTTCTTCTCTAATAAAAAAGAGTCAAGATTTTTGATTAGAGAATGTAGAGTTTACACAATTTTTATAATTCTGATTTTCTGAGTTTGAGAAAGAGATAGACATAGGTTCATTTCACCAAGGATTATCCCAATGGTGTTCCGATGTACATGGTCTAATTGTTTTATCCTTGGAGAAAGATGCTGGTAAAGTCTATAACACCCTCGGTAGGCAATGAATCTTTCTGAAATAGACTGCGTTTGCAGGACTTGACTCATAATTTTGTTTGTATCTCATTCCTACTTCCTATTTTGTAATTGTAAATTTAGTTTTACTTGTATACAATTGATATTAATGAAAATTATTCTTTAAAATTCTATGTTGGCCATAATTTTTTCCTAGCATACTTGTTTAGTTTTTCTTTGTTATATGTTGTTACGATCTGAAAATAATATTGTTATTGTTTGAATATGAACACTATTTTTTGGTGAGAAGCAGAAAAATAGAATTCTTGAATTTGGCATGTTGTTGAGGTAATTGGAGTAGGAGGATTTGTTGATTGTTTATCCATGATTTCTTGATGATATGCCATAAAAGTGAATTCTTTTGTACTTTAGCATGGCAAATGTGCCTTAGCTTCAGATACAAAACCACGGTGCTGATGAAGAAAGGATATGCAAAGCTCATTTGGCAGTATCGCAATTTTTCCGTTCTTATTAGTGTATGGGGATGATTTACGCCTTTTAAATTCATTATTTTCTGATGTTCAATAGGAGTATTTCCGTATTTCCGTGATAATTCACTGTTTTTTTTTGCCTTTTTTATATCATGTTGCTATTTGTGCATATAAGTCGATTTTCTTAACTCTTTTTATTATTATTTTTGTTCATCAAAATGTGCAAATTAGACTAACAAATTTATTGTATTTGGACCTCCATATAAACTCTTGGCTCTAAGTTCTTCAGATAGACATGGGTAAGTTATATACGCCATGTTTGTTGTTTGGCTTTTATCTATACTTCAACTCAATATGGTTCACTTCTATTTTGCATGCAATAACATGGTTTTTTAGTTACTCAATTAACACTTCCTGTTTGGGTTGAATTGACCTACTGATTCTATGAGCTAAGTACATCTTCACAATGTTGTATGAGATATTGATGAATTTGAATATTTTTGTTCAAAATACAAGCAAAATGGTCCATTTTGTGAGAAACCTCATCAGGAAAGTTGTTGGTTTTGCTCCATGTGAGAAGAGGATCACTGAACTTCTTAAAGTCGGGAAAGACGAGCGTGCACTAAAAGTAGCAAAGAGAATGTTGGGTAATCATAAGAGGGCCAAGAATAAGCATGAGGAGATGTCTAATGTTCTCCGCAAAATGAGGTAATTCATGCATTATACATTTTTGTAAGTAAAAACGATAAATCTATCAAAAAAAGTTTAAATTCAGAATATTCTCATCCAGCTCGTCAAATAGCTTTATTGATGCTGAAATTGTTGTGCTAAAAGATCGAATCACCAATTATTGGGTAAAAATTCACGTTACCCTCTATTATCCAGATTAACAATACACACACACACAAAAAAAAGATTTATGTAGTTAGGCCAATGATGCCTACATTCACATAAAGCAATCAATAATTCACTAATTGATCGAAGGGGATTATAATTAGTATAAAGGAAGGAGAATCACACTCACTTACCTATCTATATCTATCTTGCCTATCTTTTCTATCACATCTCTCCCAGTACATTAATCTCAGCACTAGCACATCTAAGTCTCACAACCCTACCTTCTCTTTTATAGACCAAGAGAAGGAGGTGATATCCTGTTCTAACTAGGAAAACATATCTAAGCTCAAGACGAACTTAAGAGTCCAAACCAACTCAAGAGTTCTAATCTCTTAAGACTTCTAATTAACTCGAGAGTTCTACTCTCACGTGGATATTCCATCTGAGCTACCTGGGCTCAATAATCTCACCCTCCAACCCATTGGAAGGTAATCCGATGTCTTCAAATTATCCATCCTGATAACTTCTGATCCAGCTCTCCCATAACACAACATCTAAGAGATCTCGCCCTCAATTTTGGAGCTACTCCATTTCCACCAAAGTGTATGCACCTCTACACTGAAGCCCACTTTCTCACCAAGGTGCCCCCCACCCCCCACTAGGGTGTGTCATACAATACATCACTTTGCGAATTGTCATGGCTCTATCTCTCATCCTTTATGCACACAACTAGAGAAACCACCACCACTAATCAAATTGAGAGCGAAAGAGACTTGTTTCAGCGTCGTCGCGCCAGTTGTTATACAACTCTTCAAAATTGACTTTGTCTCTTTCCTCTGAGCTTAGAACTAGACATCCTGCACTAATTGCAATACTCGTGTTTAGACCTACACACATCTCAAAGCATCTCCCTACGTTCTTGTACCACTACAGATCCTTTACGTACCTTTTGCAATTGTTGTTTTCCCTGTCCATTCTGTTTGCTAGTACCACTGGACCCATGTTTGATAATAGCTCCTCCTGTTGGGACATTCCCCTCTAGTCGGTATAACCCTATAGTCTTCCTTCCTCGCATCATCTTTTTGTTTTCCTTGAAAACTCTTAAAACTCCTCCACTAACTACAAAGTTTCAACCCTTCAAATCTATCATCCCAATGAAAATTAAAATTTTTTGTAAACTAAGAACATGCCTTACCTAAGACAATGTTAGAGACCTCACAGCTGTCATGCAGAATTAGATTGCTCATTTGCCAATAACTCTATTCACCGTGTTGTTCATCACCCATACAAGTCCTCCACCACATGCTGCATATGTAAAGAACATCTCTCTGTCCCTGCACAAGTGGTAAGCACTTTCTAAATTCAAAATCCAATCTGATTTCTCATCTGCCGATACTGCTAAAAGAACATCACTCTCCTCCACAATCATCACTTCTATTGTTGCTATATCTGAAGACTGATCCTTCTTCATCTCTGTTTTATACTTTAGGCATTTCTTTGATATTCCACTCCTAGTCGAAGTAAAAGTACGTAAAAGTGTGACCCCTCGACTGTGACCTTGGTCATCCTTTAATGGTACGCCTTTGATGACCTCTTCCCTGACCTGACCTCTTTCCTTGCTTCCCTGTGAGACTAAGGCTCACGTCTCATCACTATCCCCCGTACCCATCTCTCTCTTTCGTGCCTCTTTATTGAATAGGGAATCTTTGACTGTACTCATGGTCAATTCCATTTTTGATGCTGAATTACTGAGAGGAACCACCAATGTTACCCAATTATTTCGAAAGGAACTCAAAAGCAATAGGGCTTATGTCTCATCCTCATAACGTAGGTCAAAACTAGCCAACTAATTGACCAAATTTTAGAACTCACTCGTATGTTCCACCACTAAAGTCCAACTTTGAAGCTTTAAATTCACTAGCCTTCTCATGAATAAGGCTTTGTTTTGGATTATCTTCACCTGATACATCATCTCCAACTTAGTCCATAGTTCATAAGCACATGTCTCATGTACTACGTGATGGAATACCTCGCGTCCAATCTACAATCTGATCTACCAAATTATTTTTCGATTCATCTTCTTCCATTTTTTGGCATTTGTCACTGCAGGTTTGACTCTTTTATTCTCTAATGGGCCATACAAATACTTGTAGAATAGGATATCCTTCATTCGTGATTTCCACAATGAGTAATTCATGGCTAAAAGCATGATCATAGCCCCTGAATTATTCTTCGTCATCTTACTTCACCCAAATAAAAGCAAAAAATTAAAAAAATAACCTTGGGGGTAGATCTGGAATGGTGAAAAACTTCAAAAATAGACAAACTGTCAAAATTGAAAACTTATGGGACAAAACTGTCAAACCAGAAACTTCTAGCACCAAATTATCAAAACAGAAACTCCAAGGACCAAACTATAATTTTTA
>BRYE01000014.1:14904574-14907074 GCA_030159115.1 Actinidia arguta var. hypoleuca | reverse complement strand
GAATCGGAGCTAATCTTGATCCCAAATCGCTTAAAAAACTATTAATTCTAAATATGTACCGGTTACTCCAAAATGAGTATTAATTTTTTCTTTCTTAATTTTTACTAGAGGCACGCCACTATATATCATTGCCCTTCTCTTAACCGGAATTAGAGGTGTCAAATGTGTCCACCGTGCCCTGCCGTGTCACTTTTCTTCCGTGCTTCGTGTAGTGCCGTGCTGGGCTCATTTACTTAACGTACCTTTCCATGTCGTGCCTTAATCGTGCCGTGCCATTTTTAATCGTGCCGTTTCGTGCCATTTTTTCTTTATTCGTGCCGTGCCATTTTGTAACCGTGTCGTGCCGTGCCGGCCCATTTACTTAATCGTGTCGTGCCGTGCCAGCCCGCTTACTTAATCGTGTCATGTCGTGCCGGTCCGCTAACTTAATCATGTGACTCGTGCCATGCCGTGCCCCGTTTACTTAATTGTGTCGTGCCATACTCGTATTTTAATCGTGTCATGCCGGGCCGACCAACTTACTTAACCGTGTGACTCATGTCGTGCCGTCACTACAAAAAATTGGCCTTTGATGAAGAATTAAATTGGTCTCAAATTGCATGTTTTTTCTCTCAAATGGTATAAGTGACAAAAAGTAGTTTTGAGAGGTTATGCCACCACCTCGTCAGGTTATTTTTCTTTGAATTGGAATCGTCTATGTTTTACGTGGGAGTGGTTATATCCTCTATGCAAAAATTAAAATAAATTAATTATCATTCCGTACTTGATCGATAGAGATAATTTTTAATTTTTAATGAATCAACATCCCGATAAAAAGGCTTTCAATACCTGATAGACTTTAAATTTGGCGAGAGTAATTAAAACAGCAAGACAAACAAAGTGAACGGTATAGATCGTCATGAACGGTTTAGATCATCATCAAATGTCAAAAATCACATAATCAGATCACATTCGGTGTATCTATGAGCAATAATATCCTAAATTGCATGACTCGACGGCCATCACAATAATTTTTTTTGAATCGGAACCATCTAGTTTTTAAATGAGAGTGATTATATCATGTATGAAAAAAATGAAGTGATTTAATTATCGTTGCGTACTTGATCGAAGGAGAGAAATTGTCATTTTATAATGAATAAATGAATCAATGTCCTGATGAAAGGACTTTCAATACCTGATAGATTTCAAATTTAACGAGAGTGATTAAAATAGCAAGTAAAACAAAGTGAACGGTTTAGATCATCATAATCGTGTTCTATCGTTTGGCAATCATACATTATCCTATAGGATAATGGATTGGTTCATAACCAAATAAGTTTGATATACAAGATTGACAGGCAAGTACAGACCCGATTCCCCGAATATTCGATCTAAACCGTTATGATTTTAAATATTATCAATTCTATCATTTTTCTCAAAAACGGTGGCGATCAAATGTCAAGAATTATCTAATCGGATCACATTCGGTACATCTATAAGCAATAACGTCCTATAATGCACGACTCGACGGCCATCATAATAATTTTTTTCGAATCGGAACCATCTAGATTTTAAGTAAGAGTGATTATATCATGTATGAAAAAAATGAAGTGATTTAATTATCGTTGCGTACTTGATCGAAGGAGAGAAATTGTGATTTTATAATGAATAAATGAATCAATGTACTGATGAAAGGGCTTTCAATACCTGATAGATTTTAAATTTGACGAAAGTGATTAAAATAGCAAGTAAAACAAAGTGACCGGTTTAGATCATCATAATCGTGTTCTATCGTTTGGCAATCATACATTATTCTATAGGATAATGGATTGGTTCATAACCAAATAAGTTTGATATACAAGATTGAAAGGCAAGTACAGACTCGATTCCCCGAATATTCGATCTAAATCGTTATGATTTTAAATATTATCAATTCTATTATTTTTCTCAAAAACGGTGGCGATCAAATGTCAAAAAATACCTAATCGGATCACATTCGGTACATCTATAAGCAATAAAGTCCTATAATGCATGACTCGACGGCCATCACAATAATTTTTTTCGAATCGGAACCATCAAGATTTTAAGTAAGAGTGATTATATCATGTATGAAAAAAATAAAGTGATTTAATTATCGTTGCGTACTTGATCGAAGGAGAGAAATTGTCATTTTATAATGAATAAATGAATCAATGTACTGATGAAAGGGCTTTCAATACCCGATAGATTTTAAATTTGACGAGAGTGATTAAAATAGCAAGTAAAACAAAGTGAACGATTTAGATCATCATAATCGTGTTCTATCGTTTGGCAATCATACATTATCCTATAGGATAATGGATTGGTTCATAACCAAATAAGTTTGATATACAAGATTGAAAGACAAGTAGAGACTCGATTCCCCGAATATTCAATCTAAACTGTTATGATTTTAAATATTATCAATTCTATCATTTTTCTCAAAAACGGTGGCGATCAAATGTCAAGAATTATCTAATCGGATCACATTCGGTACATCTAT
>BRYE01000014.1:14842074-14844574 GCA_030159115.1 Actinidia arguta var. hypoleuca | reverse complement strand
AATATAATTTATCATAAATACAATTTGACGCTATAAAAAATTAGTAATTTGTCCCAAATTCTATAAATCCTATAATTTTGACTCTGCTGAATATAAGTTCTGACAATTTTGACTTGTTAAATCTAACAATTTTAACTCCACAAAAAAATAGTAATTTGCCCTAAATTTTATAAATTCTATAATTTTTGACAATTTTATCCCTACTAAACACTGTATCTGTTAGGATCTTTACGTGAGCAATGATGCAACACAAACAATGAATATTCACGTCTGTTGGTTTATATAATACGGAGTATGTTGCAAAGCTCTCGCGTGGAATCCAAGCTGGCGTGTATTGGTGTTGTAGCAGAAGATTTGCAGCTTTCCTTTACAGGTAACATATGTTTTTTGGTTAACTTTTTGGTTTAACTTTAGGAAAAGATTGAATATTCCAAGATTGAATTCAAGTTTAGAAAACATATCCAACACTAACCTGTACCCTCTTCTTCTTCTTCTTCTTTGAAGAGAAGCCATTGAAGAATTGGGCAGGTAGATTGAATTCCTGTAAAGATTTGAAACTTTCCTTTTTCGTGCATACATGACTTTTTTTTTGTCAACTTTTTTGGTTTAACTTAAGGAAAATACTGAATTCTAGTTGAGAAATATGCCTAACACTAACCTGTATCCTCTTCTTCTTATTGAAGATTTGGGCAGGTGGATTGAATTCTGGTTGATTTTTTTTTTGAGCAGATCAAAATGGCAGATGAGCAAAAACAGACCCTTCTGAAGAAAGATTTCTATGAAAACTGTCCAGGATGTAAAGTGGACCTGTATAATGAGATGGAGCGAGGTTTACCCATCAAGCGACTCGTCTCCATATGGATTGTGGTGCTCTGCGCATGTAAAGATTTTGAGCAATTACTTCTTATGTTAGATTACTTGGTTTCAACAACACTTGGGCCATGTTTAAATGTTTCCTTACACTGGAATGATTGAATTCTCCTTTTACATGCCACTGTGATTTCACATTTGGGAGCTGCAATGCACAATCTAGCCATTTTAAGAGATGAGAACCATGTGATTGTGGCTTCTGTCTCACGGAATTGGACAATTATGAAATTGTCCCTCGTAGCCTTGCGTTTGGTATGCAATCTCAGAGGTGGGATTGCTCATTCGCAACCTTTCTTGTGTGTTCGGGACCTGCCTCTGCTTTTCCTCCCTAAAGCCATCCTAATTCATAGCATCAATTGATCGTTCCACCCAGCCTCGAGTCATTTTATCTTTAGTTTCTGTAGTTGTGCGGGTGGGGGGTGGGGGTTACATACCGGTCGTAACCACTCCATTGGTTAGTGGCTGTGCCACCCTGCCTTTCAAAACTTTCGTCGTAGTTTGACGACGCAAGGGGAGGACACGAATTGTAATCTAAAGGCGGAATTGATAGTTGAACTGGGTCTTATGTTGAACCGCATTTCTTTTCTTTGCTGATTCCTCTAAACTTGCTTCCCCTTTCCTAAGTTCTGATGCTGGAAGTTGAACTGGTGCCTATTGTTGGGGTCCACCCATGTTGAAAATTAGTTTAACTTTATTATTAGAGTTTCAAGTATTGACCATCATTTTTTATGGTGTTGCTTCCCAATGCTGCTCCCTCTCAATGGAGTTTTTGGGCTCCTAATGATAGCCTTAATGTGTGAGTTAATGGCTCTCAAAATTCTGTATATTTGAGTTCTATATATACCTTTTGTAGGTTATGTGGAAGAAGAGAGAGAGAGAGGAGAAGAGAGAGAGAGGGTGAGGGTGAGCTAATAATGAAGGGCATTCAGGGCAAGAGCTCGGAGTTTTGGGGCTCCTAATGATAGCCTTAATGTGTGAGTTAATGGCTCTCAAAAATCTGTATATTTGAGTTCTATATATACCTCTTGTAGGTTATGTGGAAGAAGAGAGAGAGAGGGTAAGGGTGAGCTAATAATGAAGGGCATTCAGGGCAAGAGCTCCTGTTCGATTGTGAGATAAAATAGTGAGGGTAAACTAGAGATGTAGAGGATGAGAGGAAAAATTCTAGGATACACCAACGGCTTAAGTATTCTTGAGCATGGGCTTAGGTACGAATGTGTGTTTTGTCTATCTCACAATTGTAATCTTTATTTTACATACATAGTGAAATCTCTTTTCCGTGAATGTAGGCATTTTGAGCCGAACCACATAAATTTCTTATTGTTATCTCTTTTCATGTATATTTTTTGTGTGGGTGCTTCCGTGGAGCATGTGGCACTCCCAACAAGTGGTATCATAGCTAATGGATCGTGATCCAAGGGTGGCTATGGCAAAACCATGGTAGGTGATTCGAAGTCGAAGGTGGAGAGCAGATGTTGACCAATGATATATACATGAAAAGACTAAGAAAAGAAGAAAAAAAAAATAGAATGATCTTGAGGCGATCAAGGTGAGCATAAGAGCAACGGTTGCAAGAGTTCTAGCCATAGAAGGAGGCAACGGGTTGCTAAACGTTCACATAAAAACTCAA